>JANAVB010025600.1:3470482-3630078 GCA_029216955.1 Iris pallida
AGGTTCCGACGGAAGAACGTGTGGATCTAGTAAAGTTGTTACTTCAGGACCTCGCACGTGATTGATGGGAATCAGAAGAAGTGGGCATCAGACGTCCTGTTGCTTGGGACAATTTTACTGTGAGATTCAAGACGAAGTACTATGGAGTTGTAGCACAGTTTGAGCTACAACAGAAGTTTATCAACCTCAAGCAGGCTGGCAAGACAGTGGATGCTTATGCAGCAGAGTTCTGCAGATTGAGTAGGTTTACCCCGGAGATGGTAGCAACAGAGAGCCAGAGGGCTATGAGATTTCAGCAAGGGTTTCATCTTGAACTCTTGCAATTGATAGAGGGACACAACTACCAGACTTTCGATGAGGTATTGACGGCAACCCGGAGGCATGAGATCACCATCCAGAGGATCATATCTAGGACTGGAGGTTAGAAGAGATCTCACAATCAGATTGAAGGAGGAAGGGGAACAGCGCCCCGAGTTACAGCACAACCCCCAGGCATTCGTATTCACGATGTGGCAATGCGAGGGCCAGCACCGCCAATAAGGCAACAACAGCAACAGAGAAAGAACCAGCAACCCCCAATGGGCTGCACTTATTATGGGAAGGCAGGGCATACTAGAGATGTGTGTCGGGCATTGAACGCACAGTGTTTGATATGTGGAAGTCCAGATCATCGGGTTTCCATATGTCCTATGAATTCGAGGTCAGGAGGACCAGTACAATTTCCTGCTCTGCCAGCACCAGGGGCAGGCCAGTACCAAGACCAGCGGTGGCAGTGAGACCGTTGGCACAACGTCCGTTAATGTCACAGGCTCAGATGTTTCGACAGCAGGGACCGCCAATGCACTAGCAACAACGTAGACCACCCCAGCATCCCCAAGGTAGGGGCCAGCAGCAACACCAAGCTAGGCCGCAGCATGGGAACCAACAAGGAGGCCGAGGGAAGGCATTCAATCTGTCCTTGGAAGAGGCATTGACATCGGGAGATGTTGTGGCAGGTAACATTCTCGTCGCCTCATATCCCGCAGTAGCATTGTTTGATTCAGGAGCATCACACTCATTTATATCTACACAATTTGCGACACGACTAGGAATAGAATTTGAAGCATTGCCAGGGAGGTTGAATATATTAACTGGTAATGGGCTCGTAGGAGTTAGTAGAGTTATCCTAGCATGTAAAGTTGTAGTGTGTGGGCGTTCCTTACCTGCCAGGTTGATAGAATTTTCTATGAGGAATTTTGACGATATCCTAGGCATGGACTAGCTGAAAGACAGTTGTGCCACAATAGATCGTCGTAGAGGGAGTGTATCTTTTAATATTCCAAGCATGGAGTATTTTACCCTAGTCAGATCAGTGGCAACGCAACAAGAAGAAGGAATAGCAGGGGCAATGGAAGAAGTTCAAGTTCCTAAGATAGTTGAAGAGTTTATTAACGTGTTTCCCGAGGAACTTCCTGGTCTACCACCCATTAGAGATATTGAGTTTAGTATAGAATTAGCACCTGGAACTAAACCGATATCGGATCGCGTTTACCGAATGTCACATTCAGAGCAGGCCAAGGTGTATCAGCACGTAGAGGAACTAAAGGCAAAGAAGTTCATTCGAGATAGCGAATCGCTATGGACAGCACCAGTGGTACTTGTAGGAAAGAAGGATAAGTCATCAAGATTGTGCATTGACAACAGAAAGCTCAACGCGGCAACAGTAAAGAATAAGTACCCACTACCGAGGATCGACGACTTGTTTGATCAGTTCAGCATAGCAAGAGTTTTCTCCAAGATAGATCTTCGGTCATGGTATCATCAAGTTAGAGTTCGAGAAGAGGATATTCCTAAGACAGCATTCAGGTCGAAGTACGGGCATTATGAATTCCTGGTTATGCCGTTTGGTTTGACCAATGCTCAAGCAATATTTATGGATTTGATGAACCACATCTTTATGCCATATTTAGATCAATTTGTCGTTGTGTTCCTCGATGACATTCTTGTATACTCATCTAGTGAAGAAGAGCATGAAGATCACCTCAAGAAAGTGTTACAGGTTCTGAGAGAGAATTAGTTGTATGCCAAGCTCAGCAAATATGAGTTTTGGTCAGACCGTATTTCATTCTTAGGGCACATCATATCAGGAGCTGAAGTGGCAGTGGATCCCAAGAAAGTAGAAGCAGTAGAAAGTTGGCCAATGCCTAAGACTATAGCAGATGTACAAAGTTTTTTGGGATTGGCAGGATATTACAGAAGGTTCATATCAGACTTTGCAAGACTTTCAATATCCATGACCCGCTTGACACGAAAGGATATACAATTCGTCTGGTCCGCAGAATGCCAGGCATCACTTGAGAATTTGAAACAAAAGTTGATATCGGCACCTATTCTTATATTACCAGTTGGACCCGGGGCTTTTACTGTATATTATGACGCGTCGAAAAAGGGACTTGGGTGTGTCCTAATGCAGCATGGGAATGTGATAGCATATGCGTCTAGGCAACTTCGGGAACACGAGAAAAATTATCCAACTCATGACTTGGAGTTGGCGGCAGTAGTATTTGCTTTGAAGCTATGGAGGTATTACTTGTACGATGATCAAGTGGACATGTACACAGACCACAAAAGTCTGAAGTACATCTTTACTCAGAAGGAACTAAACATGAGACAGAGAAGATGGTTAGAGTTGATTAAGGATTACGATATGGAGCTTCAGTATCACCCAGGCAAGGCTAACGTGGTAGCAGATGCTCTTAGCAGGAGAGGCGGCACATTTATGTTAACATCACAAAAACATATTTTAGAAGATCTTCAGGAGATGGGTATCAAGGTTATACTTCCTGGTGATGTAGGAATTCTGGCAAATCTACGAGTTCAATCCGACTTAGTAGACAGGATCAGGACAGCTCAGGCACAGGACCCAAGGATTCAGAAGCTTAGGGCAGAATGTGAGTCAGGACTCAGAAAGGAGATGGAAATTCACGAAGATGGTATACTTAGATTTGGACCACGTCTATGTGTGCCAAGTGAAGATATCAGATAGGAGGTTATGGCAGAAGCCTACAGTTTTCAGTAGTCTATACACCCTGGAGGGACCAAAATATACCAAGATATCAAGCAGTACTTCTGGTGGAACGAAATGAAGAGGGAGATAGCTAGATTTGTTTTGCATTGCTTAATATGTCAGCAACTGAAGGTAGAACAATAGAGGCCAGCTGGATTATTACAACTGCTTTCTATCCTGAAATGGAAATAGGAACATATCATAATGGACTTTGTGATCGGTTTACCGAGACCATCAAGTGGTAAGGATGCTATTTGAGTGATAGTAGATCGACTTATGAAGGTGGCACATTTCCTTCCTTTTAGAGTGGGGAAATCTACAGAAAGGTTGGCAGAATTGTATATGCAGCAGATAGTCAGGCAGCATGGGGTCCCTGTCAGTATTGTGTCAGATAGAGATACCCATTTTACATCACATTTCTAGAAGATTTTACATCATAGCCTGGGTACCAAGTTAAGATTTAGTACAATCTACCACCCACAGACGGATGGGCAATCAGAAAGAACAATTCAGACTTTAGAAGATATGTTACGAGCTTGCAACTTAGATTTTAGAGGATCTTGGGAGAGTCACTTGCACTTAGTCAAATTCTCGTACAACAACAGTTATCAAGCCAGTATCCAGATAGCACCATTCGAAGCACTATATGGTAAAAAGTGTAGGTCGCCACTGGCATGGGATGATATCGGATAGAGGAAGATGTTAGGCCCAGAAATGATTGTTCAGACGGTTGAAGTGGTTAAGGGGATTAAAGAGCGACTTTGAGTTGCACAAGATCGACATCGTCATTGGGCAGACTAGCATAGTAGGCCGCTAGAAGTTTTTGTTGGGGACCACATGTTCTTGCGGATCTCATCTGCCCATGGGGTCATTAGATTTGGCGTTCGCGAAAAGTTGAGTCCACGATACGTGGACCCATTTGTTATCCATGATAGGGTAGGTGATGTTGCTTATCATTTATCCCTTCTACCTTCGTTACGCGAGGTACACGATGTGTTTCATGTATCTCAGTTGCGAAGGTATGTATCGGACCCAAGCCATATCCTCGATCATTCTGAGCTGGTTGTTGGTACCAACCTGTCTTACGAGGAGCAGCCTGTGTCCATTTTGGACCGAAGAGAGAAGGTACTCAAGAATTGAACAATTAGCCTTGTCCGAGTTGCTTGGGGTCATTACTCCTTAGGAGAGTCAACATGGGAACGTGAGAATGATATCCGATCACGGTATCCGCACCTATTTGACTCACAAGGTATATTTCTCCCCGTTTACCTTGATTGTCTTGATTCCTCATGCTTATCACCCTATGAGTAGAAATTGCTTGATATCGTAGATTGATAGATATAGTTATACTTTGCTATTAAAATTGTAAGATGACTGCTTGCTCAAAAAAAAATGCTTGTACTTGGGATAGTCTAGCTCTGATATTTCTAGCCTTCTTGGAATTGAAATTCTGCGGACGAAATTTTTCTAAGGAGGGTAGCGATGTCACTCCCCGTCCCCAGAATACGTTATTTTATACGAGTATTGCTTGAATGTATTTATTTAAAGCTTATCATACCGTTATTTCTGTAATTTCATGCTAATTAATTTTTTTGTATTTTATTTAATGCTTTTGCTTAAGCTCTTGGTTTATTTTTTTCATATTGAACCAATTTGGTTTAGCTCGGTTCATCATAATAAGAGGTGGATGGCCTAGATCTTGTAGGAAGGAATAGATGGTGGAGATCTTGACTTGGGCTTGATATTAATACCTTTTTACTTTTCCCTCTCTTCATTACTCTCATTTACTTCTTTTCATCCTTCATTACTCTCCCACCAACCTAGAGAGCTTAGGTAAGTACAACTTGCTTCGTGATGGATCTCAAATTTTGTTGGTCCATTGCCTTCCTCACGAGATTTTAAGACACTTTAGTACTTAGCATTTTTAATTTCCATGGTTTATTTCATGTAGATCTAAGTTTGTTGCATTTTTGAATTTCTTGGTTTTTGATCTATTAAACATTATTATTTTCAAGTTTTGATTGTTCCATGTTGTAGAGAATTTTATTCTACCCTATTTTGACCTATAGAAGTCTAGATTTTTGGGCTTGGATTGAAGGTTGGGAAGTCTGTGGAAACCCCAACTTCACAGGTTCTTCTTCTCAAAAAAGTTGGAGAAGAAGAGCAGTGCTTGACTTCATGGCTTTTTCATGCGGCAAGTCCCCTACGGCTCCCTTTGGCCGCATAAGCATTTCGGTCTTTATGCGGTTCCCTTTAGCCGCATGAGGTCCCCCCCGAGCCGCATGAGGCCCTGTTCCCTTTGGCCGCATGACTCTCGGCCACATAGGCCTATTAGCCGCATGGATTTGGTCGACTGCTAGCCGCATGGCTCTCGGGTGCATAGGCCTTTAGCCGCATGGATTTGGTCGGCTGCTAGCCGCATGGCTCTCGGCTGCATAGGCCTTTAGCCGCATGGATTAGGTCGACTGCTAGCCGCATGGCTCTTGGCTGCATAGGCCTTTAGTCGTATGGATTTGGTCGGCTGTTAGCCGCATATCTCTCGGCCGCATAGGCCTTTAGCCGCATGGATTTGGTCGGCTGCTAGCCGTATGGCTCTCGGCCGCATAGGCCTTTAGCCGCATAGCTTTTGTCGGCTACTTACCGCATAGGCCTTTAGCCGCATGGCCCTCGGCTGCTTGCCGCATAGCTCCTGTTTCCCTTAGCCGTATACTGCATGGCCATTTGGCCCTTGCTGCATGGCGACCCTTTGGGTCGCATAGGCATGTCCCTTGGCTCCCGGGCCGCATGGAATTCTGATCCGATTCTGGCCGTATGGGATTCTGATCCGATTTTTGCCACATAGAGGGATCCTGACTTACCCAGCCGCATAGATGGGCATCCATCTACTGCCGCTCATAGTGCCTTTTGGCTGTTTCTTGTCCCGAACTAACATTGATTGTTACCTTAACTAATGATTGATCATGCGTTCCTAGTTGGAACTAGAAGACTGGCTAGTCGTCTTATTGAATTGAATGAGACAAGTTTATGTATGAACCATGAACCATTACGATCGACTAGCCGATCCGAACATTGGCATATGGACACATGTTGACTTCTATTTTTCTGTAAAAGCAGCATGTGTACCTTACGGTCAAGGCATGATTATTCCGTGGCTAGGCTTGATTGTTACATTACGCTATGTAAGACCTACGACCTAGCCGCACTAGTATCGTTGTAGAGTTATGCATATCATACTCTGTACGGGAGTACTCATTGAGAATGATCTTGATCCATGGCATGAGAATAGTAAAGTCTCGCAAACCTCATTGGATGGCGCATACCATTGCAGGAATGTAACACCCACTTTTCTAAAATGAGGATAATTTTAAACCTTTGTAAAAGTTTATTATTTAATAATATGATTTATGATTTATGGGGATTTTTTAATTAATTTAATACTATTTATAATTGGTAAATTATAATTTTGATGTGTTAGCTAGTGAACCCTAGAACTGTTGAGCCTAGAGACTAACCATGATCATGGGGACCAAACCATGTGAATAGAATGACTAATTACAATTTTTTAGGCTAAGGGTATTTTGGTCATTTTGTGACTTTTGAATTATTTAAGATTTTAATTAATTGGTGAATTTTAGATTATTTTAATAATATTTAAATTGATGTATTATGATTTTGGTCATTTTTATATTTTAATATTTTGGGAATTTTTATATTTTAATATTGATTTTACGGGATTTGTTTAGTAGGGTTTGAGTTTCGTTTCGTTCCGACTTGTGTTAGTGACCCGGGTAGCTTAGACTCTAGATGGGACCCCAAGATTCGTTAGTCATGGCCTACAAACTCCACTAATTAAGTTAGTGAGTTTAGAATAATCTCAGTTGTTAGAATAGTTAAGTTAGAGGCTTAAATTTAACCCTTTTGATCCCAAACTTGAACCTAACTTAAAATTAACCAAAATGACTAGTTGAGGCCTTATTGGGCTTTCCCCTAAGGCCCAAATAGGGTTTAATGGCAGCCACTATAGGTAGGTTAGCCTCCCTTCCTGTAACATCCAGTTTTCCAGAAGAGGATAATTTTGAAATTTTATAATTATAATTATTAATTAATGATATTTATTTCATATTAGAATTTTTAGTAATTTTTAATTAATTTTAAACTATTTAAATTTATGACTTGTGATTTTGGTGTTGTGTTAGTGATTAGTAGATACTGCCTACCCTAGAGCCTAGCCTTGTGATTAGGATATTTTTGACATTTTAGGGTTATTTGGATTTTATTATAATTTATTTGAATTTATGGGAATTTTTAGAATTTATTTTGGAATTGTTTGGATGAGGGTTGACTAGTGTTGACTAGGAGACTAACCTAGTGACTAACCTAGGTTAAGACCACTTGGTTAGGTTAAGTAAACTTAGTTTGACATATTTTAGTGAGGGTTAAGCCATTGGAACTTTTTTGGAGAGATTTGGAGTCGATTTGACTAATATGGCTTATGACCTCATAAGTCATGATTAATGACTTGAGACTTTAAGCCCATAGGCCCACCCAAGTAGCTAACCCTAATTCTAATCAGCCCATGGCTGGTCATTATGATCATCCCCACTCCTATTTAATGTCTCTACCACTTAGGGCTAGCCTCCTTTAGGAAATAGCAAAGTTTGGAAATAGAGGTAAAACCCTTTCTTCCCCAATCCATAACTTCTCCATTTCAACTCCTTTTTCCTTCTAATTTCTTGCAATAGATCCTAATCTCTGTGTATTTCCTGACTATGGTGAGAAATTTCAGTGGAGGAGCAATTTGGAGAAGTTTGCTAGCAAGGGGAAACCCCCCATTTGAGGCTTTTCTTGCATTTTGACACCAATAGGTAAATTATTGTAAACACCATTAAAATTCTAGTTTCTTTGCATGTAGACCTAGCCCTAAGTGTCCTGGTCCTGTAGGTATTCCTAGACCTAGGTTTGTGTCCATTTCGTGTCCTAAATGGACACGTATCAGCCTATAGACATAGGTGTTTGATGAAATGTCCCAAAGGACATTTCGACCTGATTTTAGGAAACTTTTTGAATAGAAATTTAGGGTTTGTTGTCGCTTATCATTTTCTGTAGGACTGAGCTTGTGATTGTGTCGTGTCGTGTCGAGATCTGGACACGAACACGTTGTTCTGTCACAGTGTACATTGCCCTGCTACTCGAGGGCAATTGCTCCCTGTACACAACACGTGGACACCTAGGATTTGACACAGCCCTAGGGGCAGACACTGACACGAGGTCTTCAAAGTTTGAGACACCCTCGTGTCGTGTCGGACACGCATTCGTGTGTGCATTGATCACGCACTGTGTGCACACGTGCAGTTTTGCCTCACTGATACGCACGAATCGACACGACATTGGCACAAGTGGTCACGATGCAGACTGTGGGTCACGTTTCCCTATCCTAGACGAACCTACAGCCACGGGCACGTGTCCTAATTCGTGTCGTATTGTGTCCACAAACACAGTAAACACGTGCACGATGATTGCTGTCCAGTTTTGTATTATTTTGTGTTTTCTGTGTTCATTCAGTTGATTAATGTTTAAATACATGTTTAAATTGGCTAAATTGATCCTAATAATAATGTATAAACTAAATTAGTTTAGCTTACATAATTGGATTGGGTTTAATGTGGAAGGATGGTTCGAATTGGGTCGATTGGCATGTTAGCTGATGTCAATTGTCTGATACATTCTGATACTAGTTTTTTTTCATTCCTAAACCTTAATTTTTTTAGTGCTTTGTGATGTTTCCTCACTGTCTAAATAAACCCACATGATTGCTGATTATGTCAACATAGTTTGTACATTCGTATTTGGGTTTTGGATGTGTTAATCTGGATTTGGACATTGAGTCGAGTGGTGTTGATTGAGGAATGGTGTTCCCTTCCTATTTTCTTGAAAATAACACCATGTTAGCTCCCTGTTTTGATTCATATTAAATTATCCTTGTTTCTCCCCATTACAACTGTTATTTGGTTCTTTAAAACCTAAGATTGAGTTTTCAAGTAACCCTCAATTTCCTGAGAATGAATGTCCATCCCTTTTTGAATTTTCAAGATTGTATAGCCTGAGCCTTAATTTCCAGTTTTCAGACTCATTTTGAAATGTTAATTACATGTCTTAATTCAACCACCTATGCTAGCTCATTGTTAGTTCAATTTAGTGAATGATTCGATTTGGGTAGTAATGGTTATAACTGTTCATTGGGTTCTTCTCTTTTTTCTGAAAACCAAAACTAATTTTTGTAAGTTCATTCCATGTCTGAATTCCTGAACCTTCAATACCTAATTAACTGATTTTGGATGTGTTAGATTGCCATGCTTTAATCCATGTTGCATTATTTTGGCTGACTGAAAGGGATTGGTAGTTGGCATGGGTTGATAGGGGTTTTCAAATTCCTGAGAATCCTAAGAACCTATATGCTAACTGTCTTTGCCATTCTTGTATCACACAGTCCCATATTGTTTTAGTTTTCTACTTCACATGTAGACACCCTCTCACATTCACTCACCCTCTTCATTCCTTCACACACTCACTGCCACACTCTATTATATTTTTTTCCTGTCAAAACTGAGGTTTTAATGATAGTTTCAATGTGAAAACTGAGATGTGAGTTTATGAGTAAACTGACTTTGAGTATTGTAACTGAAACTTGAGAATTGACATGAGAAAACTGTGATTCTTGTCATACATTTCCTGAGATTATTCCTTGTGTCTTTTAACTGAAATGATGTTGAATTCATGATTCATTTCTATATTAGTGTATGGTTATTGCAATGTGAGATAGCAATGTGTGTAGGCTTTTGGGTTCATAATTACTGTGAACTCATGGTTGACTGAACCTGAGAATAGGTTGTAAATCTGAAATGTGGTAGAGTGCTAAACTCTGAATTTATTCTGGGAATAATGTAGGACTGTTTTGCCATTGATTATTTCCTTCATTGATTTAGTATCACCACACATACACCCACTCACATTGCCTTGTTAGCCTACTGTCACATTATTTTCATAGCCTCACTTCACACTCACACACATACTCATGACATCATAGGACACCCCTTAGTTCCCTGTCAAACAAGTTTTCCTACTTTACACTCTACACACACCAATGTTCTTGTCACACACCATCTAACCACACACACACACATGAGCACTAGTGTCATATACATGTATAGGTATTGAGATGAATAGATGCATATATATCCTATATATATTATATGATATGTGTGTACTATTATATATTTTATATATAATGTATGAGTGGTATACATATAGGTAGCTATATGTTATGTGTGTATTCTATATTGTATTATATAGCTATCAATAGGTGTATTATATATTAGACATATATATTGTTGTGTAGATTGTGATATGGGTTGATTATAGGCAGGATATAGCCTATGGCCTAGGCCCTTAGCCTATGGGTGTGTCTGTGTGTCAGTTTAGGGCCTAGCTTAGACATGTGTAGTCTTGTTAGACTTAGAATAGACTAGTATAGACTAGTTTGACATAGTTCGACCATAGTTGACCTAGTTTGACTTCTAGGGTTGACCGGAGTTGACCAAGAGTTGACTTTGGCCTAGATTGACCTAGAATCATGTAGAATGCATAGTAGGACTTTATTATATCATTTTAGACTTGTTGTGACTTGTGCTGTTCTGATTAGGAGCCAGACACCTCTCCTCGGATAGTACATTTATTTCAGACATTCAGATACGAGGCAAATACATTCTCTAATCATTTCATATCCTGCTTAGAATTATTTTCCTTCTTTAAATTACTTTACTTGATACTGTCACGTTGGACACACGAATTGGTACTATATGGATCTTTTCATGAGATGTTATCCCCCTCGGGAGCATCGGATACAGCATGTTTTGTGCGTTTCACGAATCATCACGTATCTCTATGCTTCCTCTGATTCACGAACTGCCTGTGACACATGTACTCTCATGTTCACAGAGCCCCCATGAATCACCTTCACGTACCACTCATTTTATGAGCCATGTGAAGTTTCACGAACCTTAACATAACTTGAACGGATCCTTGTGTATTGATTGGGGTTGGGGGAGTAGAAATAGACATGTGAATATTATCCAAGTAGCTGTAGTCATGAATCACTCTCTTAGCTGTAGCCATGAACCTCCTATGCCATTCACATGTTTATATTTTACTCTAACTCACTAGTCACTTTTAGCTCTCTACTTGTAGATATTTCCATTACAGTTTTCTCTCTCTGTTTACATACCGTATTTCTTCAGTATCTATATCTTACTTTACTACATGATTATATTTTCTAACCTGCTATGAACTGTTGAGATGTACTGTACTCGCTCCTGTCCTGACTGGACCTGTTGAAAATATTACAGAGGACGAGGAGGAAGCCTGGAAGGATACCTTCTTCGGGACAGCTCTAGCTGAGGACATCACCCCACTGCCTAGACTAGTTTAGTTAGGCCTTATCTTATTTTCATGTTGTCTTGAGTCTGTTTAGTTAGATTTTACTTCTGTTCAGAGATGCTGAGTTGTATATATTCTTTCTTATTCAGTAGCTGAGATATGTACTCTGGATATTTGCTGGGATATTATCCTAGACTTTTATATATTCAGTATTTCCTTGAGTTCTATATCATATCGTGTTTTCTTCCTCCTTAGTTGTGATTGAGTTCATTTACTGCTTATTATTATATTGCTAAATGTATGTTGACCTAGGACAGCGTTCTACCGCCGATACTGCGGCGTAGGCTGGGCGTTGTTACGTTCTCGTACCCTCACTGTGGGTGCGGGTCGTGACACGTTTTTAGTGGTGGCCCATGCAGGTCGAGTTTATGTAGTGGTATTCGAACTAGAGTATCACTACAGCCTGCAGTAGGATTAGGATACATATTTTGAAGGTACTCAATCACAGTTAGGATTCCTTGAAAGATTCCTGGGACGACCCTTGAGAATCTTGTTTAAACTTCAATTTAAATTATTACCCTTGTTTTGTTGCTCTCACTCCTTGATTATCGAATTTGATTTTGTTGGATCGTTGTTGATTTGATTTTCCTATCGAGATGGATTTTTATGGCCCGAGTTACGATATTTTTCTGATAACATATGACGACGAAAATACAGGGATGGTAAAACGTCTACTTGGTTATGGAACCTAGAGTTTATCGCAGCTATATTAGCTGGCGTGGCGGAAACATAGAGACCTGACCTCGGATGTATGTATCTTGGTTATGAGATTTGGAATTCCTCGCAGCTATACTAGTCGGTATAGCAAGAATTCCAGGCGACATGATTATAGAGGTGCATGCCCCTGTTATGTACTCTACCGTTTATCGCAGCCTTGCTTACTAGCGTGGCGAGGACTCTGAGTATCATGATTTTTGGACAGACGCATATGATTATCAGATTGTAACTTGGAAAGGTTCTTAAATATATCGTCTCTATCTTCATTCCAGTTATTATAAATTGTTCCCATCATTAAATAATTTAGGAGTAGAGATCTTCTTAGCTTTATAGAGCTTATGCATATGTAGTTCTTTCTTAGTGTGATGATTTGATGACTTGTGATTAGGCCCTTGTCTTAGGAATGATAGTATAGCCTGGCTTTAAATAGTAATTCTCGTAGCTAGTTCTCCTTTGTTGATATTTACTAGTTTTTCAGCCTTGATGATTGATTTATATTTTATTTCCTTTCTCTTTCTTTCAGTATGGCACCCATGACCCGAGCCCGTCGCCTGAGAGCAGCTGCAGCTACTGAGAGCGTGCCTCCACCTCCTACTATTCAGGAGATAGTTATCCCTCTATCTGATCAGGGGATGGTGGCACCTCCTGCCATTGAGGGGATGGTGGTAGCCTCGCCAGAGAGTCTTCCTTCATCTCCTGTCGTTCAGGAGAGAGCTGCGGATTTGCCTGAGACCGAGAGCCCTTCCCTACCCTCTGTACTCCCTACTGTACCACCCGGGGGCTTGCTACTTGATGCAGCCCAGGTGTTGGCATTTTTCCAAGAAAGGATGATGGAGTCACAAAGAGCTCATGAGGAGGCCACGAGGGAGCAAATCCAGAGGTTGCTACGTCTGCGGGACTCTGTGCTTCTAGGAGGAGAGCTTAGCTCCAAGAGGGCGAGGAGCAGTACCCAGCCCTACCCAGAGTTTGAGGAGTACCTATTTTTCCAGCCTATATCATCATACCCAGCCCAGTCTCCTGTCCAGCAGAGGCCAGCTGAGCCGGAGCCTATTTGTGCCTACTGCAAGAAGTCTGGACACAAGTGGAACAACTGTAGAAAGAGACTAGGATTGTGCCTAATTTGTGGTTCAGCTGCACACTGGATGCAGCACTGCCCTGCTATACCTGCCCCAACCAGGGCTCTGCTTCCAGGAGGGAGTTCTGGTTCTCAGACCTAGCTGGAGGTGAGTTGACCTAACCTTAGTATTCCTTTTTGAGAACTTTGAAGCATCCCTTGCTTGTATGTTTTGATACCTTGTGATTGCCTAGTACTGTAGCATGGTTGGTATATTTAGAAGAGACCACAGACTGATATTGCATGCCATGACCCCATAGGTTACACTTTGCAACTGTGTGATTTAAGATAGATTTCTGAGACTTTGATTGCTGGGGGTTTAACCTAGAAGGCCTGCTACCATCTTAATTTCGAGGACAAAATTTTTGTAAGGTGGGTAGGATTGTAACACCCAGTTTTCCAGAAGAGGGTAATTTTGAAATTTTGTAATTATAATTATTAATTAATGATATTTATTTCATATTAGAATTTTTAGTGATTTTTAATTAATTTTAAACTATTTAAATTTATGACTTGTGATTTTTGTGTTGTGCTAGTGATTAGTAGATACTGCCTACCCTAGAGCCTAGCCTTGTGATTAGGGTATTTTTGACATTTTAGGGTTATTTGGATTTTATTATAATTTATTTGAATTTATGGGAATTTTTAGAATTTATTTTGGAATTGTTTGGATGAGGGCTGACTAGTGTTGACTAGGAGACTAACCTAGTGACTAACCTAGGTTAAGACCACTTGGTTAGGTTAAGTAAACTTGGTTTGACATATTTTAGTGAGGGTTAAGCCATTGGAACTTGTTTGGAGAGATTTGGAGTCGATTTGACTAATATGGCTTATGACCTCATAAGTCATGATTAAGGACTTGAGACTTTAAGCCCATAGGCCCACCCAAGTAGCTAACCCTAATTCTAATCAGCCCATGGCTGGTCATTATGATCATCCCCACTCCTATTTAATGTCTCTACCACTTAGGGCTAGCCTCCTTTAGGAAATAGCAAAGTTTGGAAATAGAGGTAAAACCCTTTCTTTTCCAATCCATAACTTCTCCATTTCAACTCCTTTTTCCTTCTAATTTCTTGCAATAGATCCTAATCTCTGTGTATTTCCTGACTATGGTGAGAAATTTCAGTGGAGGAGCAATTTGGAGAAGTTTGCTAGCAAGGGGAAACCCCCCATTTGAGGCTTTTCTTGCATTTTGACACCAATAGGTAAATCATTGTAAACACCATTAAAATTCTAGTTTCTTTGCATGTAGACCTAGCCCTAAGTGTCCTGGTCCTGTAGGTATTCCTAGACGTAGGTTTTGTGTCCATTTTGTGTCCTAAATGGACACGTATCAGCCTATAGACATAGGTGTTTGATGAAATGTCCCAAAGGACATTTCGACCTGATTTTAGGAAACTTTTTGAATAGGAATTTAGGGTTTGTTGTCACTTATCATTTTTTGTAGGACTGAGCTTGTGTTTGTGTCGTGTCATGTCGAGATCTGGACACGAACACGCTGTTCTGTCACAGTGCATATTGCCCTGCTACTCGAGGGCAATTGCTCCCTGTACACAACACGTGGACACCTAGGATTTGACACAGCCCTAGGGGCAGACACTGACACGAGGTCCTCAAAGTTTGAGACACCCTCGTGTCGTGTCGGACACGCATTCGTGTGTGCATTGATCACGCACTGTGTGCACACGCGCAGTTTTGCCTCACTGATACGCACGAATCGATACGACACGGGCACACGTAGTCACGATGCAGACTGTGGGTCACGTTTCCCTATCCTAGGCGAACCTACAGCCACGGGCACGTGTCCTAATTCGTGTCGTGTTGTGTCCACAAACACAGTGAACACGTGCACGATGATTGCTGTCCAGTTTTGTATTATTTTGTGTTTTCTGTGTTCATTCAGTTGATTAATGTTTAAATACATGTTTAAATTGGCTAAATTGATCCTAATAATAATGTATAAACTAAATTAGTTTACCCTACATAATTGGATTGGGTTTAATGTGGAAGGATGGTTCGAATTGGGTCGATTGGCATGTTAGCTGATGTCAATTGTCTGATACATTCTGATACTAGTTTTTTTTCATTCCTAAACCTTAATTTTTCCAGTGCTTTGTGATGTTTCCTCAGTGTCTAAATAAACCCACATGATTGCTAATTATGTCAACATAGTTTGTACATTCGTATTTGGGTTTTGGATGTGTTAATCTGGATTTGGACATTGAGTCGAGTGGTGTTGATTGAGGAATGGTGTTCCCTTCCTATTTTCCTGAAAATGACACCATGTTAGCTCCCTGTTTTGATTCATATTAAATTATCCTTGTTTCTCCCCATTACAACTGTTATTTGGTTCTTTAAAACCTAAGATTGAGTTTTCAAGTAACCCTCAATTTTCTGAGAATGAATGTCCATCTCTTTTTGAATTGTCAAGATTGTATAGCCTGAGCCTTAATTTCCAGTTTTCAGACTCATTTTGAAATGTTAATTATATGTCTTAATTCAACCACCTATGCTAGCTCATTGTTAGTTCAATTTAGTGAATGATTCGAATTGGGTAGTAATGGTTATAACTGTTCATTGGGTTCTTCTCTTTTTCCTGAAAACCAAAACTGATTTTTGTAAGTTCATTCCATGTCTGAATTCCTGAACCTTCAATACCTAATTAACTGATTTTGGATGTTAGATTGCCATGCTTTAATCCATGTTGCATTGTTTTGGCTGACTGAAAGGGATTGGTAGTTGGCATGGGTTGATAGGGGTTTTCGAATTCCTGAGAATCCTAAGAACCTATATGCTAACTGTCTTTGCCATTCTTGTATCACACAGTACCATATTATTTTAGTTTTCTACTTCACATGTAGACACCCTCTCACATTCACTCACCCTCTTCATTCCTTCACACACTCACTGCCACACTCTATTATATTTTTTTTCCTGTCAAAACTGAGGTTTTAATGATTGTTTCAATGTGAAAACTGAGATGTGAGTTTATGAGTAAACTGACTTTGAGTATTGTAACTGAAACTTGAGAATTGACATGAGAAAACTGTGATTCCTGTCAAACATTTCCTGAGATTATTTCTTGTGTCTTTTAACTGAAATGATGTTGAAATCATGATTCATTTCTATATAAGTGTATGGTTATTGCAATGTGAGATAGCAATGTGTGTAGGCTTTTGGGTTCATAATTACTGTGAACTCATGGTTGACTGAACCTGAGAATAGGTTGTAAATCTGAAATGTGGTAGAGTGCTAAACTCTGAATTTATTCTGGGAATGATGTAGGACTGTTTTGCCATTGATTATTTCCTTCACTGATTTAGTATCACCACACATACACCCACTCACATTGCCTTGTTAGCCTACTGTCACATTGTTTTTGTAGCCTCACTTCACACTCACACACATACTCATGACATCATAGGACACCCCTTAGTTTCCTGTCAAACAAGTTTTCCTACTTTACACTCTACACACACCAATGTTCTTGTCACACACAATCTAACCACACACACACACATGAGCACTAGTGTCATATACATGTATAGGTATTGAGATGAATAGATGCATATATATCCTATATATATATTATATGATATGTGTGTACTATTATATATTTTATATATAATGTATGAGTGGTATACATATAGGTAGCTATATGTTATGTGTATATTCTATATTGTATTATATAGCTATCAATAGGTGTATTATATATTAGACATATATATTGTTGTGTAGATTGTGATATGGGTTGATTATAGGCAGGATATAGCCTATGGCCTAGGCCGTTAGCCTATGGGTGTGTCTGTGTGTCAGTTTAGGGCCTAGCTTAGACATGTGTAGTCTTGTTAGACTTAGAATAGACTAGTATAGACTAGTTTGACATAGTTCGACCATAGTTGACCTAGTTTGACTTCTAGGGTTGATCGGAGTTGACCAAGAGTTGACTTTGGCCTAGATTGACCTAGAATTATGTAGAATGCATAGTAGGACTTCATTATATCATTTTAGACTTGTTGTGACTTGTGCTGTTCTGATTAGGAGCCAGACACCTCTCCTCGGACAGTACATTTATTTCAGACATTCAGATACGAGGCGAGTACATTCTCTGATCATTTCATATCCTGCTTAGAATTATTTTCCTGCTTTAAATTACTTTACTTGATACTGTCACGTTGGACACACGGATTGGTACTATATGAATCTTTTCATGAGATGTTATCCCCCTCGGGAGCATCGGATACAGCATGTTTTGTACGTTTCACGAATCATCACGTATCTCTATGCTTCCTCTGATTCACGAACCGCCTGTGACACATGTACTCTCATGTTCACAGAGCCCCCATGAATCACCTTCACGTACCACTCATTTTATGAGCCATGTGAAGTTTCACGAACCTTAACATAACTTGAACGGTTCTTTGTGTATTGATTGGGGTTGGGGGAGTAGAAATAGACATGTGAATATTATCCAAGTAGCTGTAGTCATGAATCACTCTCTTAGCTGTAGCCATGAACCTCCTATGCCATTCACATGTTTATATTTTACTCTGACTCACTAGTCACTTTTAGCTCTCTACTTATAGTAGATATTTCCATTACAGTTTTCTCTCTCTGTTTACATACCGTATTTCTTCAGTATCTATATCTTACTTTACTGCATGATTATATTTTCTAACCTGCTATGAACTGTTGAGATGTACTGTACTCGCTCCTGTCCTGACTGGACCTGTTGAAAATATTTCAGAGGACAAGGAGGAAGCCTGGGAGGATACCTTCTTTGGGACAGCTCTAGCTGAGGACATCACCCCACTGCCTAGACTAGTTTAGTTAGGCCTTATCTTATTTTCATGTTGTCTTGAGTCTGTTTAGCTAGATTTTACTTCTGTTCAGAGATGCTGAGTTGTATATATTCTTTCTTATTCAGTAGCTGAGATATGTACTCTGGATATTTGCTGGGATATTATCCTAGACTTTTCTATATTCAGTATTTCCTTGAGTTCTATATCATATCGTGTTTTCTTCCTCCTTAGTTGTGATTGAGTTCATTTACTGCTTATTATTATATTGCTAGATGTATGTTGACCTAGGACAGCGTTCTACCGTCGACACTGCGACGTAGGTTGGGCGTTGTTACGTTCTCGTACCCTCACTGTGGGTGCGGGTCGTGACACTTCCTTTCATTTCATTCCATCAAGCCTCCATTTTCCTTCACAAGTGTTCTTCCTCAAATTAAAGAGCTTTCCTCTTTGATTTAATCTCCAAATCCTTACATTCCTCCACCAAAACTTCCATCCAACCTTCTTATACTACCAAGGGAGGGTGCTAGCAAAGATTTGGAGCAAAAGTGCAAGGAGGAGTATCCTTTTTGGAAGATCTTCGTGTCGGAGCCGTGTCCTTGAGAGTATCATTGGGATTCCACTCCCAATAGGTAAAACCAACCCTCTAAATTGATTTTCTATGCATATTAGTTAGTTTTGAATCCATAGGATCCACCTCCATGTATGTACCCCTTTAGATTCAAGTTTGAGGCTATTTGGAGCTCTCTTGAGGATTTTAGATATGTGTTTTGTGTCCTGTTTGATAGATCCCAAATTAGGACACCCCATATGTTTGGTTAATTGCCTAATAGGATTAATTGTATTTTAGATTCAGTTTTAGAATGGTTCGAGAGTGGATTGATCTTAGTTAGGATGGTTAGAATAGTTTCATTTGGATGCCTATGTTGGTATCCAAGTATCTTGGCCTATATGTGTTTCTTTTATCCAAAATAACCTAAATTCGTCATAATATTCATCCACGTTTTTAGTAACCATAACAACTTAGAAATACCATAACTTTTAGCTCAGAACTCCGATTAATCTTCCTTTTTTTAAAGAACCGTATCGAAATTAGCTTTCCAAATATATATTTTAATAAGCCAAAATTGTTCTGGAACTTTCTGTAAAACTATTTGAGTGTCAGCTGTCCGAAAGAAAAATGCGTTTCGGTGTTTTCACGATTTCGGAAGCTTTCGGACACGAAAATGCGATCCGTTTGAAATTTTGGAAAGCTAACACGAAGGGCTACGACTACTTTAATCCTAGAATTTAGTGAATGTCCAATTGGTACAGTATTGATTTTAAGTAGAAGAGTGACTATACGATATAGACATTTTGTGTAACCTATGAGCCTATGTAGTATGGATATTAAATGAATGTAGGTATCATAGGTTGTCTAGTATATGTATGATATAGTACATATATATATATATATATATATATATATATATATATATATATATATATATATATATATATATATATATATGTACTATATCATACATATATATATTACCTAACAAATATATATATATATATATTTGTTAGGTAATATATGTTAGTATGTTTGTTAGATGTTGGTTAGTAGAGGGTTAGATATGTTAGAGTTGTTATATGTTAGTGTAAGTTATATATGTTAGTATGTCTGTTAGATGTTGGTTAGTAGAGGGTTAGATATGTTAGAGTTGTTATATGTTAGTGTAAGTTATATTTGTTACATGAATGTTAGTTAGATAGTAGAGGCTAGTATTTTGTTAGATATTTGATATGTTGTTAGATAGTTTGATGTTAGATATCTAGTATATTAGATATTGATATGTTAGTAGGTTATGTTAGTTCTAAATATTGGTATGTTAGCAAGTTAGTCTTTATAGGTCATATGTTAGATATTAGCTAAGATATTATGTTTGTACATTAGATAGTTAATTAGATATTTGAGGATTATCTTGGTATCTCATGATACTAAGTTAGTATCCTAAGGTAAATATGAATTACCTTTATTGATTAGTTTACCTTATGACCAAGGTATTAGTTTTGGGATGCCAATATGACCCAGGTTGATATGGTATTCTAGTGTTAGTGGGTTAATGTCTAAGTGTTTGAGTTTGAGTAGGTGATGTTAGATTGTGGAAGGGTTATATAGATAGGTATATATATTTTTGGGTTATATAGTATCTATATATATTGTGAGAGTATATAGATATAGGTTATGGTTCATAGTGAGAATATGTATACTTGATATATGATATCTATATGTATGTGTTAGGGTGGTACTATATGGGTAAGGATATATGTGATATATCTGTAATGTATATCATATAACTAAGTTTGTGTGCCTTGTTAGCTATGTGGTTTAGCTATGTGCCTTGATTTAGGCTATGTGTTAGATAGCAATGGTACTAGTATACTTGATTGTTTAGGCCGTAGACTTATTTAGACCTAGAATTGACTAACCTAGACTAGTTTGACCATTTTTTTGACCAAACCTTAGCTAGTTTGACCACATTAGACTAGTTGTCCTAGTTTTACTAGACTAGGTGACCAGAGTTGACCAAGAGTTGACTTGACCTAGATTGACTTAGACTCATGTAGATTGCATTATAATTTCAGTTACCATATAAATTGAACTCTTTATAACCTGTGTTGCTCTAACTAGGACCTATGACTCCAGTTAGCCATCTTTTTATATCAGCTGTTCAGGGTATCAGGCGAGTGCATTCTCTGACCGTTTCATACTTGATAGGATTTACATTTATGCTCTAGATTACTTTACTTGATGCTGTCACGTTGTTAAAACAGATTGGTAATATACAGATCCCTTCATGAGATGTTATCTCCCTTTGGGAGCATTGTGTTACGGTATGTCATGTGCGTTTTACTTTCATCATGTACTCCGATGCTTTCACCATTTCATGTGCACTCTTGTGATTCATGCACTTTATGTTCACAGAGTCCCTATGTATACATTCATGTGCACCTATTTATGGGCCTTCATGTGATATCATGTGCAATAACGTAACTTTTCGAGATCCTTGTGTATTGATTGGGGTACAGGAGAGTATAAATGGTCATGTGAACAATTCCAAAGTAGTATAATTATGTGCTAACTCTTAGAATACTCATGTGCAAATTTAAGCCGTTCATATGTCTATCTTGTACTCTACATCACTAGCCACTGTTAGCTCTTTACTTATAGTAAACATTTCTTTACAGTCATCTCTTTTACTTTATACATTCTCCAGCGTTTCATGTATCTTACTCTATAGCATATTTATATATCATGTCATATTATTGACTACGTGAGATGTATTGTGCTCGTTCCTGTCCTGACTGGACCTGTTGAAAATATTACAGGTAACTTGGAGAATCACAGTTAGCCTAGAGGACCAGTAGAGCTTGGAGTAGATTACTAGTTTATGGTTTAGTTTCACTTTTAGAACTTGTTTGTGATAAGTGGAGATTGAGTTGTATTTGAGATTGTTTGAGATGTTGTTTAGAAGTTTATTTAAGTTGCTTGAGTTTCATATATTTGTTAAACTCATGTGTTATCTTATCGTGCTTAGACTGTGATTAAGTTATATCATGTCTTATACTTGTCCTCCATTCGGAGTTGAGATTGTGACAGGTATATTATATAATTGTGTGAGTTGTTGATTAGATAGTGACCTAGAACAGCGTTCTACCACCGACACTGCGACGTAGGCTGGACGTACCCACTCCTCGTGCCCCTACACTGGGTGCGGGTCGTGATAAGGAAGTAGAGCGAGACGGTGTCCGAACACCAGTCTTACAGCCGAAAGAATCATACCCCGGCTCATCCTCTCGATAGACCCTGAACTACCAGGGACTACACAGTCGTAGAGCTACGACATCAGAAAGGCGGCCAACACAGCCTTCTCCAACAACTTGAACTCAGCCTGCCGAAAGAAGTGATAAATCGGGGATTGTCCCTCTGGATCATCGCTGTCATCGGTATTCGCTGCCCCGTGATTCGTCATCAGTTGCTCTATCTCAGATTTTGTTAAGGGCTTGTGGGTTGAGAAGAAGACCGAACCGTCTTCTTCCTCTTTCTTAATGAAGACATAGTTAGTCCAAGACCTCGTATGAGGAATGGCCCCCTCGGTCTTGCCCTTCTTTGTGATCCTGTGACAGATGAAGAAGTGACAAAGTAACTCTTTGTACACTCCCCCCATCTCAGGGTTTTTCTTCTCCAAATCTAAAAGCTCTTCATCACAAGGAACGTATTCCTCATTCGACTTTGTTCCCCAGGGCAGCTTTAATATTACCGGTATCTCATGTAGAGCCAAACCCATCTCCCCACTCGGAGTCAAGAAAGTACAGGTGTTGTACAACTCCACCAATGCGATAAACATAGGCCAATTCACTTTTATGCCATGTTGGGTGGCTCTAACGGCATAAAACAAGCCGGCATCTTTTAGGGTTTCCTCGTAGGTCGAAAGCACCCATTCAGTAAGGCCACTCCAGAATGGGACAGAGTACCTCCAACCTTCCATCCGCAGCTTTCCTTTCGGATACGACTCCTTCTTTGACATCATCATATTGGAGAGGGTCTCGGTAGCATAAGGATAAAGATCAGTTGGAACGTCATTTATTATGGCCCCAGGATGCAGGCCCCTCGTGGAACATGATGTGGTGCCCTTGACACACTTGAAGGTATCTTTTATCCAACCACCAGAGTTAAATTGGATCTTGCCAAAAATGACTCCATGAAGTTCAAGGGTCAGATCCCATTTCATTTGTCTCCGGACAGCTAATCGGTAAACGCCGACAGAGGGTATTAGCGTTCCATAGACGGCAACCACATTATTAGGTCGTCTAATCTGACCACCAGAGGGTTCCTTAGACGTTTCGGCTCGTCACCCTCAAACTCCAGGCTGTCACCAAACAGAAAGTACGGTCTCTTAAAGCTCCACGCCCCTCCAAGCAAGAACTTCTCATTGTTTATCATCTGCTTCAGGACTTATCCTGTTCGAGTATAGTGATGGTTCGTACCGAAGGCTGGTCATGGCTGATCTTGGTCTAAACATTTCTAATCATGTTAGTTACGAGGCTCGTGCCGAGAACTTGGCGAGCAAAGCCAAGAGGAATTCTACCGAGTTCCGGGACGACCGTGTCAACTGCAAAGACAGAAGAAGAAAGTCAGAATTAGAATCTGCAGAGAAAGAAACTAAGTGCTGGAGAAATCCTATACGCCCAAAGGGTTATGCACCCAAACTGCCTATGGGCGCATAAAATCCTCAAACACAGTGGGCGCATGACATTCAATAAATATGTAGGCGCATAAACAGTTTATTCACATAACAGCACTCAGGCATGGAAGTATTCTGCGTAGGCGCATAACATACAACAACGTGTGGGTGCAAAACACACGACAGTATGTGGGCGCATGTTTTTGTTGGCACATATGAATGCTCACGGAAGCGTGTCGCTTTGGGCGCATATCAATAGTTATGCGCCCACGTAGAAAAGAGTCCGAGCATCGCAAATTAATGCTCGAGACTTTGTTTTTGAAGCATAGCCTCACCCAGAATCGGGTCTTGGACTAGCGGGGACGCTGTCGAAGGAGGAGAATCGCTCGGTACAGCCTCCTTTCCCCTCGCAGATCTCTTAGTGGCCTTGGAAGACATGATTCGTGCAGAGAGAAGATGAAAGGTCTCTTGAAAGTTTTTAAGGAAAAGAGAAGAATGAAATTTCTCTCTCCTTAAGGCCTATTTATAGGCATGGAGGCAAGGCTATGCGCCCACATAGACTATGCATCCACTATATCCTATGCACCCACATGGAGACTTGGTCTTTTACATTATGCGGCTACTACTTGCTAATGTGGACAACGCACGAAGGTTGGACCTCTTCAAATTCCGATCCGATGAATCTGTCTGTTCAGATTTTCAAGGAAGATCTCAAACAGCCATCTTTTTGACAGCATGGCAAAATTCTATGCGCCCAAATAGTCTCCCATGCTGCTTTTAAAGTATTTTGAACTCGTTCGAGTATCAAAAACTTTGAAGGAGGTCTTGTAGAAGCAAGAAAATTTTAGCATCCCAAGTCAGGAAGTATCCATGCTCCCAAACAAAGAAGCATCTATGCGCCCAAGCCAGAAATGAGCTATGCGCCCAAGCCAGAACTAAGCTATGCGCCCAAGTCAGAGATTACTATACGCCCAAGCTAGAGAGTGGCAGACACTCATAGAGAAGCCTATGCGCCCATCCCTATGCGCCCACAGCATAACTTATGCGCCCATATGGCTCGTCCAGAGGGGGCGCATAGCCCTATTCCAACCTATACGCCCAAGTCAGGATAATTCAACGACTCGGTCAACATTTACGACCAGTTGTGCACCGAAGCATGCGGCCGCGTCAGTCTCCACGAGCAGTCATGCACCGAAGCATGCACCACGTCAACCCCACGATCAACCCACGATCATGCAACCTTCATTCGTCTATACCTTATGCGCCTAAATGAAGTCTATGCGCCCACATAAAAAATTAGTGTATTTTCCCATGTGGGCGCATAATAAACATTTTAGTGCAAAACGACTATAAATAGGGGTCTTATACTTTTTCAAAAACACAAAACAGAGAGCATTTCAAGAGCCAAATTGATGCCCTTCTTGCCAGTGAGCCGAGAGTTAGCAATTTTTTTAGGTTTTCTCCCAATTTTGTAAATCAAAGTGTCAACAGAGTAAAGGAGCGACAGTCGCTCGATCTCCATCGTCCCATTCTCCAGAATTCTTTTTGTACTCGGGGATCCTCAGTGCAGGATCTCTCAGACGTACTCGATTTGTCAACATACCAATATCTAGAACTAACATAACCTACTAACATATCAATATCTAATATACTAGATATCTAACATCAAACTATCTAACAACATATTAAATATCTAATAAAATACTAACCTCAACTATCTAACTAACAATCATACTAACAAATATAACTTACACTAACATATAACAAACTCTAACATATCTAACCCTCTACTAACCAACATCTAACAAATATACTAACATATATAACTTAACAATAATGTATATGTACTATATCATATATATACTCGACAACCTATGATACCTACATTCATTTAATATCCAAACTATATAGGCTCATAGGTTACACAAAATACCAATGTCGTATAGTCAGTCTTCTACTTAAAATCAATAATATACCAATTGGGGCTTCACTAATTCTAGAATTATATTATGTTGTAGCCCTTCGTATTAGCTTTCTGAAACTTCAAACGGATCGCATTTTCGTGTCCGAAAGCTCCCAGAATCGCAAAAACACCGAAACACATTCGTCTTTCGTACAGCTTACACTCAAACAGTTCTACAGAAAGGTCTAGAATGCATTTGACCTATTAATATATATATTTGGAAAGCTAACTTCGATATGGTTCCTTTAAAAAAATAGGAGATTAATCGGAGTTCTAAGCTAAAAGTTATGACATTTCTAAGTTGCTATGGCTACTAAAAATGTAGATGAATATTTTGACGAATTTGGGTTGTTTGGACAAAAGAAACACATCTCACTCTCCACACCACTCAAGACACATCAAACCACACTTCCCTCTCCTCTAACACAAGCACACCACTAACAACATATCCACACACATCTAAATATATGAAATATATCTAACATACGTATTATATATATACAAAATAATCTATTATATAAAGAGACACTAAAATAAAAAGTTGAGGCTAAAAATATGACATGTAGACTAAATCACTTAGATCTAATCATGGGTATCCAAATAAAACTTATTCTAACCATCCTAACTAACATCAATCCATCCTCTAACATGTCAAAAACAGAAATTAAAACACAATTAAACCTATTAGACATTAAACCAAACACATGAGGTGTCCTAATTTGAGATCCAATACGTAGGACACAAGACACAATTCTAACTTGCTCTAGAAAGCTCCAAATGGCCGCAAACTTGAATCTAAAGTGGGTACATGCATGGGGGTGGATCCTGTGGATTCAAAACTAATTAATATGCATAGAAAATCAATTTAGATGGTTGGTTTTATCTATTGGGAGTGGAATCCCAAGGATACGGCTTCGACACGAAGATAGGACACTCTTTCTTGTACTTTGCTCCAAATATTTGCTAGCACCCTCCCTTGATAGTATGAGAAGGTTGGATGGAAGTTTTGGTAGAGGGATGTAAGGATTTGGAGATCAAATCAAAGAGGGAAGCTCTCAATTTGGGAAAGAACACTTGTGAAGGAAAATGGAGGCTTGATGGAATGAAATAAAAGGAAGGGAGGCTAACCTACCTATAGTGGCTGCCATTAAACCCTATTTGGGCCTTGGGGGAAGTCCACTAAGGCCTCAACTAGTCCTTTTGGTTAATTTTAAGTTAGGTTCAAGTTTGGGATCAAAAGGGTTAAATTTAAGCCTCTAACTTAACCAATTTAACAAGTGGGATTAGTCTAAACTTACTAACTTAATTAGTGGGATTTGTGGGCCACGACTAACTAAGCTTGGGGTCCCGTCTAGAGTCTAAGCTACCCGGATCACTAACACAAGTCGGAACGAAATGAAACTCAAACCCGACTAAACAAATCCTGTAAAATAAATATAAAATATAAAACTTTCCAAATTATTAAAGTATGAAAATGACCAAAATCACAATGCATCAATTCAAATATTATTAAAATAATCTAAAATTCACCAATTAATCAAAATCCTAAATAATTCAAAAGTCACAAAATGACCAAAATACCCTTAGCCTAAAAAGTTGTAATTAGTCATTCAAATCACATGGTTAGGTCCCCATAGTCATGGTTAGTCTCTAGGCTCAACAGTTCTAGGGTTCACTAGCTAACACATCAAAATTATAATTCACCAATTTTAAATAGTATTAAATTAATTAAAATCCCCATAAATCATAAATCCTATTATTAAAGAATAAACTTTTACAAAAGTTCAAAATTACCATCATTTTAAAAAGTGGGTGTTACAAGTCTATCCTCCTTAGAAAAATTTCGTCCTTGAAATTAAGATGGTCATACTCCTGCTAGAGTCTCGTCCCCAACAATCATGGTCTTAGAAGCTCATCTAAATCATGCAATTTGAAAGAATAACATACAGGGTCATGGCAGGCAATATCAGTCTGAGGTCTCATCTAGCTATACTAGCCATACTATAGCACAAGACAATCACAAGATATCAAAACATACAAGCAAGGGGTGTAACAAAATATCACAAAAGACATGCTAAAGCCTAGGTCGAAAACTCACCTCGAAATAGGTATGGTGACTAAAACTCCCTCCTAGAAGTAAGGCCTAAATTTTTAAGGCATTTCTCATGAATCATGCTCTTGTTAAAACTTTTATTCCTTCTTTATGATCTTACTCTCCCTTATCCACTTAATCATCCCAAAAATTTAAATTCCTACACCTTGTCCTAACTTGAATCCAAAATCTCTAGATCAAAGTCTATGAAATCCTCGAATTTGTTCAAATCACTATCCTCGAATTTATTCGAAGCTAATACTACTATGTCATGCAGGAACTTATTCTTTATCATAAAATCGACCTTCGTATTTCCTTCACGTACATCTTCAAATATTATTCTTCTTAAATTTTAAAACCTCCACAAAATCTTTAAATTTTCCCATAACCCAAAATCCTTGTGTTCACTCTGTCCTCTTACCGACATCTTATTCAATTTTGGTATCATCATCGCTCATAGTTACATTCTCTTCTCTATTTCTAAATTCCTAAATTTAGCATCACAATCTTAAGTGAAATATCTCGAGAATCAATAACCTAAAATTATTCAAGTCCACAAAAACAAATCGACCTCGAATATTCTTGTTGTTTCTAAAGTACACCTACGAAATATTACTGTTCTAACCATCAATATATCCTACTCTGCTTCTGGTGAGCCGGAGGGGTCACTACCTCCTGAGGAGACTAACATCCTATATGAAACTGATAGTCAAAATCAACAGAGATTTAACTATAAAGGGCTACTAGTCTAATGTCAACTAGACTACCATACCTAAGAATAAGTCCTAATACAAGCTATCAAAACATTATACTAAGAAAGAGTTATAACTAATGAAGTTCTACAAAAAATTAGACTAGTTATCTGAAGTTATTCCTACTCCTAAGTTAATTGATGATGAAACAAAACAATTTTTTTTGAAAAAGACTGAAACAAAAGGTAGAGATGATATGTTCAAAAATCATTCCAAAATACAATCTGATAATCATATAGTCTGTCCAATCATGATATTCCTTCTAGGTCAAACCCCCAACAATCAAGGTCTAGATAATTCTATCTAAAAGCTCATAAACATGGTCATAATGGTCATGATTTCATAGTCTCGAACAGGGTCACTATACTATCTATCACAACATAATACATCCTGACAGGTACTAATGGAATCACACAACAAGATGGAAAAGAAGGACAGACCTGCTAACTCATCACCTGCAGCGTCGGTCTCCACGACCGTTAGTGCAAAAGCCCTGCCCCTCTGGGGTATAGCCCTCTGATGGTGCGGGGCATGGTTCTACGCTATAGGTGGCCTAGCTCCCTCTATCTAATCCATAACTTATGCAACATCCATGCTGATATCCTACTCCATACTAGGGCACCATCTATATGGTATCTATTCTGTAATATTATAATCATAGCCGTCTATTCAGAACCATGTTATCAGAATCCTCATTATGCCAACAAGTACAACAACGATAATCTATAGAGTTTATAACTAAGGTACATACTTCTAGAATCATGGTACTTAAAATTTTCGCATTACCGCTGGCTTGGCTGTGAAAACCTTAAATTTCTACACCGGAGAAATACATCCAAAATCAGACTCTACCCCATCGCCAACCAGCTAATATAACTGTAGAAGACTCTAGATTCCATGACTGAGGCAACCTAGACCATAAAGTTCATCTTGGAAGAAAATTAAGTCAATAATGAATACCAAAAATCAAATTCAACAACGAAGAAGGAAAACAGACAGATACTGTCAGAATCGAATTTCGAGATAGTTTATATTGAGATTCTCAAGGGTCATCCCAGAAATCTTCTCAAGTAGTCCTAACTGTGATTGAGTACTCTCTCAACTAAAGCCTATTCCTTATCTCTTGCTGCAGGCGTGCAGCAGTACAACTAATCATCATACTACCACGACTTCGCACTAATGCGAATCTCGACCTGCATGGGCTACCACTAAAAATGTGTCACGACCCGCATCCAGTGTAGGGACACGAGAAGTGGGTACATCCAGCCTACATCGCAGAATCAGCGGTAAAATGCTATTCAAGGTCACTAACTAAATAACTCACGCAATATATATAATGTACCTGTCATAAATTTTAACTCCAAATGGAGGACAAGTATAAGATATGATATAACTCAATCACAGTCTAAGCACAATAGGATAACACAGAAGTTTATACTAAACTCAAAGCAACAACTTAAATAAACTTCCAAAATAATAATACCTCAAACAATCTCAAATACAACTCAAATCTCCACTTATTACAATACAAGTTCCAACAGATAAAACTAAACCATAAACTAGCAATCTACTCCAAGCTCTTCTGGTCCTCTAGGCTAGCTGTGAATCTCTATATTACCTGTAATATTTTTAACATGTCCAATCAGGACAAGAACGAGCACAAAATCTCAACAGTTCATATCATGGCTGGAATATAAAGCATGCAATAGAGTAAGATACATGAATCACTGAAAGAAATATACATGAAAAAGAGAAAGATAACTGCACTAAAAATATCTACTATAAGTAAAGAACTGCAAGTGAGTAGTGGTTTAGAGTACAAGATAGGCATATGAACGGCTTGATCAATACATGATTACACTACTGATTTGTACATGATTACACTACTTGGAATTATTCACATGACTATTTTTACTCCCCCGTACCCCAATCAATACACAATGATCTAGACAGGTTATGTTATTGTACATGATTATCACATGGGGGCTCAAAAATGAGTGCGCATAAATTTATACATGAGGGCTCTGTGAACATGAGAGTACATGAATCACAAGAGTATACATAAATAATAAAAGCACATGAGTACATGATGAAAGTGAAACGCACATGACATGATATATTCGATGCTCCCGATGGGGTTAACATCTCATAAAAATATCCATATAGTACCAATCCGTTTTACCAATATGACAGCATCAAGTAAAGTAATATAGAGCAAGAATATAAGTCCTAACAAGCATGAAATGATCAGAGAATGTAATCGTCTGATACCCTGAACAGCTGATATAAAAAGATGGCCAATTGGAGTCACAAAGTCCTAGTTAGAGCAACACAGGTTATAAAGAGTTCAATTGTATGGTAATTAAAATTATAATACAATCTACATGAGTCTAAGTCAATCTAGGTCAAAGTCAACTCTTGGTCAACTCTGGTCAACAATCTAGTCAAACTAGGATAACTAGTCTAATGTGGTCAAACTAGCTAGGGTTTGGTCAATAATGGTCAAACTAGTCTAGGTTAGTCAAGTCTAGGTCTAAATAAGTCTATGGCCTAAACAATCAAGTATACTAGTACCATTGCTATCTAACACATATTCTAAATCAAGGCACACAAACTTAGTTATATAATATACATTACATATATATCACATATATCCTTACCCATATAGTACCACCTTAACACATATATATAGATATCATATATCAAGTATATACATATCCTCACTATGAACCATAATCTATATTTATATACTCTCATAATATATATAGATACTATATAATCCAAAAATATATACCTATCTATATAACCCTTCTACAATCTAACATCACCTACTCAAACTCAAACACTTAGACACTAACCCACTAACACTAGGATACCATATTAATCTTGGTCATATTGGCATCCCAAAACCAACACCTTGGTCATAAGATAAACGAATCATTTACCTTCAAGCTAAAGGTAATTCATATTTACCTTAAGATGAGGGTATTTTTGAAATTTTGTATTTAATTGAATTTAATATTTGGAATTTAATATATTATTAAGAAATGGTGTAATTTTAATATTATTTAATTGATTGCCATGTATTGTGATTAGCCTAACTTGGTTTGGACCCAACCTAGATTAGTCATAGATAGTCTCAGCTAACCATGGTTAGTGATTATTAGTATTAATTATATTTATTAGAATTACTATGATTTTTAGTGATTTTTAGTGGAATTGATTTTGGGCCTATAGTTGACTTTGACTAGTATTGACTAGAAGACTAACCTAGTGACTAACCTAGGTTAAGACCCCTTGGTTAGGTTAAGTAAACTTGTTTTGACCTAATTTAGTGAAGTTTAAGTCATTGAAACTTGTTTGGAGAGATTTGGAGTTGATTTGACTAATATGGCTTATGACTTCATAAGTCATGATTAATGACTTAGGCTTAATAGCCCATAGGCCCACACCATAAACCAAACCTAACCCTAATCAGCCCATGGCAGCCACTATTGATCCTTTCCCCCTATTTAATCCCCTCCTAGAATTTAGGGCTAGCCTCCATTGGGATTTGTGCAAGTTTTGGAAGAGGTGAGTCTCCATCTTTCTAAAATCATAGAAAATCTATTTCAACTCCATTTTCCTTCAAATTAATTGCATTAGGACCTAATTCTTCTGTTCTTTCTGTTTGTGTAAGAATATTTCAGAGTAGGATCAATTTGTGGGAGTTTTTGAGGCTTGGAGAACCATTCTATTTGAGGCTTTTGTGAGCTTTGCACATCAATAGGTATAATCTATTCTAATCCATGAAATTTCTGTTTAATTGCATTTATAGGATACCCTAGCCCTAACTTAACTGTAGGAATAGGAATCCTCAAAATTTCGTGTCCTTTCGTGTCCTTTTTGGACACGTATCAGTGTTGTATAGAACGTGTTTGTTGAAGTGGTTGTGAGAATTAAATATTATTATTTTCAAAAACTAATTACATGATTTTGTAGCCCTTGACATGCTGATCACAAAACCCTAGGACTGAGCACATTTTTGAGCCGTGTCCGTGTCCAAATTGGACACGAACACGCTGCACGATACTGTCATGCAGTGTCCTGCTGCTCGGGCGTCCTAGCGGACACGATACGGTGACTCAAGCCATGAAACTTGGTACACGTGTTGTCCTAATGACTGACACAAGACCCACAAAATTTCGTAGGACCTCGATGTGTGTGCGCGAAGAAATCGCGTGTGCACGTGATTTGTCCAACACAGTGCACGCGTGTTTCGTATCTCTGATACGGGGCTGTAGTTATGACATGATACGGTTTAGACACGTTGCAGGGTGATGACACTCTAGCCCTATCATGGGCGAACGTGTATGCACAGTTTCAACACTTTTCGAGCCCTGTGTCGTGTCCAATCGGACACGACATGGCAGCACGAGGCAGCCTTTACTGCCAGTTCTGGTATTTTGCCAATTCGTGAATTGGACACTTCGTGTCCACTTTTATGGACACGACACACTTGAATAACACCCTGTCATGTGCACGCACCTATACCAACCTTTGATTTTGAGTTTTATTTATTTTCAAATGTGAATTGGGGTGTTCGGATACGGTTCACTGAAACTTGATATTCCTATTTTTTTGGTTTCAGTTTTCTGCCTGGGTTCAAATGTATTTCATACATGGTGTTGATTTTGATTTTTATTTGGTTTTAGTGAAATTCGAATTTGGTTGAGATGTATGGTACATGAGTTAAATAGTCACTGTTCTCAGTTTCTTCCCTTTTCTATTAAATGAATGCAAGGTATGTATCTATGATTATGTTAATTTGAATACCTGAGATTCAGTCATGTTTAGATAGGTTTTGATTCTAACTTTTGATTCCCTATTACTGACACCATGTTCTAACACTCTGGACACATGCTCACATTTATACAATGCTCCACACACACACACCCATTACTCTATCATGTCAACACACACATATGAACTGTCCTTAACTGAAATCTGCCTATGTTATTTCCTGAGAACCTGAGATGGTTTCAGAAATTGAAACCTGGTTTTGGGATGGTGATTTAATCATCTTGATTTCAGCCGTTGACATCTTCCTACTGTCATTTTCTAATCCCTATAACGGACTGAAATTGATGATGTAAACTGGAATTCTGAGAGGGTACAACAATGGTTTTACCCACATTGATCTCTATGGATTTAAACACACACTCACACATTGCTATCTGAACTATTAGATCTGAAAACCTCCCTCTCCTAAACTGTCATTGACAGTACACACACACATATCCTTCAATTTCTAAGAACTGAGAACAGCCCTCTACCCTTGTATCAGTCTTGATGAAGGCCTGGGATACTCCTAACCACATGTAATGTATAGGGGGTCATCTTGATGTTCAGTCACCCTTTGGGTTCAGCCTCCATTTGGGGAATTTCATTTCCCTCCAACACATGATATTGTCCTGTATAACACAGGATCATTTCTTGAGGATTAATGTTCAGTTTCCTGAGAAGTTTTAATTGACCATGTACATTTCAACCCTCTTATCTATCACATAACACCCATTGTAAATCTCTGAGTAATATTTCATTAACCTGTCACTTGTTTTCAGTTTTCTGAAAACTGAAACTCTTATTTTATCACACTGTTTTCATATGCATGATAGGTAATGATAATTATGTTTGAAACTGATAAATGAATGAACAGAATTCCCTGAAATTGACATTCCTGAGATTGATCTCAGTTTTCCTTAAAAATTGGGAATGTTTATGTATGTTTTGCAGTCCTCTTACACACACATTGTTCCCTGTTCATGTTTACACCCTCATATAACACTAACTGTCATTTCCTGTTAGCCTTTACACACACTATTGTTGTATAAAGTCACACACAACATCCCCTTCACATTAGTTCTCTGCCATTTAATTCTGATTCATAATTGCCTTCATTCCATGGCCTTTCCCCTTTAAGCCCTCTCACACATTAGTGTATCAAGTGCACTACACACACATGGTTTTTCCTGTCACTTGCCCACCCTCTATACAAACTCCCACAACACATAGCCCCTTCTCACATCCCTATATATATATATATATATAAATAAATATGTATGTATGTATATGCAAGGTGGATGATAAATGTAATATACATGATGTATTAGGATAGTTGTGTTTTGGTATTGTGGTTGAGGGCTTAGAAATGGTAATGTATCCTAGAAATAATATTATAGTGTATGTAGACATATTAGATATATGTCTATGAGATATAATTAAGTATATGTTATGGGATTATGGGTTAGAACTTAGGAGTTTAGTATTAATGTAGGTTTAGATAAACCAAGACTAGTAAGGACCTATGTTAGCCAATAGTTGACCCAATAGTTCAAGATTGACTGGAGTTGACCAAAAGTCAACATTAGTCTAGATGTGACCAATTGACCTAGTTTGACATAGACAGTTGACCAGGGTTGACTTAGAGTTGACCTTGACCTAGATTGGCCTAGAAATCATGTAGATTGTATTGCATCTTTCAATTCTCTTATATTTTACATATCATGACCCATACTATTCTGTTTAGGACATTGTGACTCCGGTGCAGACATCTGATATTACACTACTCTTTTCAGAGTATCAGGCGAGTACATTCTCTGATAGTTCTTCATTTACTTGTCAATTACTGTACTTCAGTTCTAGATAGTTTTATGTGATTCTTACAACACGTATGGATATTTCTGGATTCATATATGCGATACACATACCATCTGTCTGGCCTCTATTTTCTGGAACCACTACTGGCATCACCTTCTGGAACCACCTACTGGAATCACCCTGGAATCTTTTGCTGGTATCATTATGTTTGGCTGGACTCATCCCAATTTCTCGTGTCGTTTTCTGGATTCACTTGTACTTGTTGGGCGGAGAAATATTGGAATAGGCATGTGAACATACCCAAATACTGGAACCACTCCCTTGGAATTATACTGGAATGATAGCCATCTCACACCCGGCCAGGTGTGTGATGTGCCTTATTATCTACAGCCGTTCACATGTCGATCCCGATATTTTAAAACACTGTTAGAGTATAGACTGGACTCACCCTGGAACCTTTGATCACCAACTGGACTCACCTCATACCGGACTCATCTTGTACTGGAATCACCTGGTATCAGATTCATGTTGTCTGGATTTACTTAGGTTTTGCACTTGTTTATATTTACATTCTGGACTTATATCATGTTGCTCTAGTTCAGCTAGTTTCTATTTACAGTCCTTATTGCTATGTTTCTTCTCTTGTTTTTACTTACCTTACTTTCCTTGCATCTTAACCGTTTCTCTATACCATCACCTGTATACAAACTGCCATATTTCATCAATAAAACTGTTTATAACTGCTTTATAGTTCTCTGTCATTTAATTGGAATTTCTTGATGAGTTGTACTCGTTCCTGTCCTGACTGGACCTGTTAAAATTTTACAGATGATTGCCCTGAGGACACATGCCCTACATATTATGGACCCAGAGACGGGATGACTACCCTTGGCCCCGACTCTCAGGAGTGATCGGGATTTAGTTTAGTAGACTAGTATCTGTTTCCATGTTGAACTTGTTATAGAAGTTTTGAGACTTGTGTAGTATTTGAGATTTGTTGAGAGTTGTTATTATCTTAGTAGTTGTTCTTCTATTCTTAGTTTAATTCTTCTGTGTTTATCTTATCGTGCTTAGACTGTGATTGAGTTCAATATCTTATACTTGTCCTCCGTTCGGAGTTGATCATGATGAGTACATTATAATTACGTGAGTTGCTGGTTAGATAGTAACCTAGGACAGCGCTCTACCGCCGACCCTGCAGTGTAGGCTGGGCGTCGTTACGTATTCCTACCCTCACAGTGGGTGCGGGTCGTGACACGTTTTTAATGGTGGCCCATGCAGGTCGAGAGTCGCATTAGTGCGATATCGTAGTAGTACGGCGACTTAGTTGTACTGCTGCGAGCCTGCGATAGGATTGAGAGATAGGCTTTAACGGAGAGGTACTCAATCACAGTTAGGAAAACTCTGCTTCAAATCATGCCATCTACATATCTTACTGACTTGTCTTCTTTGCAATAAACAGTCCTCCTTTGATTTTATCGATTCCTGCTCAGTATTGACTTCCTTTTCGATCTGTCTTCAGGATGGTGGAGACACGATCTCATCGCTCTGGTACAGTAGCCGCTGCAGAGGGGTCTGCCACCTCTCACCTTCAGCAGCCAGCTCCCGGTACCGCAGCCCCAATCATGCCAGCTGGGGTGGGTGTCTCAGCAGCTTTCAGAGGAGCAACTCCACTAGCTGGGAGGCAGAGTCCGGTGCTTCCCGAGATTCTTCCACCGCAGCAGCCTCCACCTGCGAGGATGGTAGATGCTGCTCATCTATTTTCTTTCGTAGAAAGGATTCTTGCGTCTTACCAGCAGCAGCAGCAGCGGCAGACTGCCGATTATCGTCAGGGGATTGACGAGGCCCACCAGCTGGTTCGTACTACAGTAGAGATGGTGACAGCTCGGGGGGAGCAGCAGCAGCCTTACCGGAAGGAGAAGGATATCCAGGACTTTCAGAAGATGCATCCTAGAGAGTTCTTGGGCACTGAGGGCATCCATTATACGGACGATTGGATCGAGCATATTGAGGTGATCTTCCGACTGGCGGAGATACCAGATCGACTCCAGATCGAGGCGGCGGGCAGCCAGATGCAGGACTTAGCCCGTACGTGGTATCAGGCAGATCCCAGGATGGGAGTTGAGGGCCAGACTTGGGCCCAGTTCAAGGAGCAGTTCTTTCCTGATGTTGCCATGGGAGGTATAGAGGCACAGTTTGAGAGCCTGGTTCAGGGGAACCAGTCAGTAGTTGAGTATGCCGGGAAGTTTTGCCGGTTGGCTCGGTTCATTGATGACTTGACTGAGAAGATGAAGGCAAAGAAGTTCCATCGAGGCTTGATTAGGGAGGTTCGGTCGCTGACTAAGAGCGACCGGAACGCTACCTACGCGAAGATATTTTTTGGGGCTATGGCAGCGAAGGACGACCTAGGGTTGAAGCTGAAGAGGGGTCGGGACTCCCAGGGTGGTAGCAGCAGCGGAGGTCAGGCCAAGAGGCCTCACATGCAGATTCAGCAGGCACAGGCACTAGTGAGAGTGCAGCAGACACAGCATCAGCATAGAGGACAGGACCGCAAGGTGCCGACTTGTGCCTACTGCAGGAAGGCAGGGCATGTTTGGGAGTCTTGTAGGAGGAGACTGAAGGTTTGTCTATTTTGTGGGTCTGGTGCTCACAAGATGATAGATTGTCCCGCTGCACCTCCTTATAAGGGAGCTAGGCCACCTGTAGCTCAGCACCAGAGGGGTAGAGCTTTTGCGATGGCGGTCGAGGAGACCGACGCTACAGGTGATGGGTTAGCAGGTTTGTCCTTCTTATTCTTCCTTCCCACTTTCCTGTGTGATTCCCTTAGTACCTGCCAAGATATTGTTTGTGATTGCTAGATAGTGTAGCTACCCTGTACGAGACTGTGGAATAACGACCAGTAAGATTTTGTTTGCATGTTTATCTCTTAACCTTGATTGTTGGGTTTGACCTAGAAGGGTGCGATCATTTTAATTTCGAGGACGAAATTTTTCTAAGGGGGGTAGGATTGTAACACCCAGTTTTCCAGATGAGGGTATTTTTGAAATTTTATATTTAATTGAATTTAATATTTGGAATTTAATATATTATTAAGAAATGGTGTGATTTTAATATTATTTAATTGATTGCCATGTATTATGATTAGCCTAACTTGGTTTGGACCCAACCTAGATTAGTCATAGATAGTCTCAGCTAACCATGGTTAGTGATTATTAGTATTAATTATATTTATTAGAATTAATATGATTTTTAGTGATTTTTAGTGGAATTGATTTTGGGCCTATAGTTGACTTTGACTAGTGTTGACTAGAAGACTAACCTAGTGACTAACCTAGGTTAAGACCCCTTGGTTAGGTTAAGTAAACTTGTTTTGACCTAATTTAGTGATGTTTAAGTCATTGAAACTTGTTTGGAGAGATTTGGAGTTGATTTGACTAATATGGCTTATGACTTCATAAGTCATGATTAATGACTTAGGCTTAATAGCCCACCATGGCAGCCACTATTGATCCTTTCCCCCTATTTAATCCCCTCCTAGAATTTAGGGCTAGCCTCCATTAGGATTTGTGCAAGTTTTGGAAGAGGTGAGTCTCCATCTTTCTAAAATCATAGGAAATCCATTTTAACTCTATTTTCCTTCAAATCAATTGTATTAGGACCTAATTTTTCTGTTCTTTCTGTTTGTGTAAGAATATTTCAGAGTAGGATCAATTTGTGGGAGTTTTTGAGGCTTGGAGTACCATTCCATTTGAGGCTTTTGTGAGCTTTGCACATCAATAGGTATAATCTATTCTAACCCATGAAATTTCTGTTTAATTGCATTTATAGGATGCCTTAGCCCTAACCTAACTGTAGGAATAGGAATCCTCAAAATTTTGTATCCTTTCGTGTCCTTTTTGGACACGTATCAGTGTTGTATAGAACGTGTTTGTTGAAGTGGTTGTGAGAATTAAATATTGTTATTTTCAAAAACTAATTACATGATTTTGTAGCCCTTGACATGCTGATCACAAAACCCTAGGACTGAGCACATTTTCGAGCCGTGTCCGTGTCCAAATTGGACACGAACACGCTGCACGACACTGTCGTGCAGTGTCCTGCTGCTCGGGCGTCCTAGCGGACACGACACGGCGACTCAAGCCATGAAACTTGGTACACGTGTTGTCCTAATGACTGACACAAGACCCACAAAATTTTGTGGGACCTCGATGTGTGTGCACGAAGAAATCGCGTGTGCACGTGATTTGTCCAACACAGTGCACGCGTGTTTCGTGTCTCTGATATAGGGCTGTAGTTATGACACGATACGGTTTAGACACGTTGTACGGTGATGACACTCTAGCCCTATCATGGGCGAACGTGTATGCACAGTTTCAACACTTCTCGAGCCCTGTGTCGTGTCCAATCACACTATTTTCATATGCATGATAGGTAATGATAATTATGTTTGAAACTGATAAATGCATGAACAGAATTCCCTGAAATTGACATTCCTGAGATTGATCTCAGTTTTCCTGAAAAATTGGGAATGTTCATGTATGTTTTACAGTCCTCTTACACACACATTGTTCCATGTTCATGTGGACACCCTCATATAATACTAACTGTCATTTCTTGTTAGCCTTTACACACACTATTGTTGTATAAAGTCACACACAACATCCCCTTCACATTAGTTCTCTGCCATTTAATTCTGATTCAAAATTGCCTTCATTCCATGGCCTTTCCCCTTTAAGCCCTCTCACACATTAGTGTATCAAGTGCACTACACACACATGGTTTTTCCTGTCACTTGCCCACCCTCTATACAAACTCCCACAACACATAGCCCCTTCTCACATCCCTATATCTATATATGTAAATAAATATGTATGTATGTATATGCAAGGTGGATGATAAATGTAATATACATGATGTATTAGGATAGTTGTGTTTTGGTATTGTGGTTGAGGGCTTAGAAATGGTAATGTATCCTAGAAATAATATTATAGTGTATTTAGACATATTTGATATATGTCTATGAGATATAATTAAGTATATGTTATGGGATTATGGGTTAGAACTTAGGAGTTTAGTATTAATGTAGGTTTTAGATAAACCTAGACTAGTAGGGACCTATGTTGGCCAATAGTTGACCCAGTAGTTCAAGATTGACTGGAGTTGACCAAAAGTCAACATTAGTCTAGATGTGACCAATTGACCTAGTTTGACATAGACAGTTGACCAGGGTTGACTTAGAGTTGACCTTGACCTAGATTGGCCTAGAAATCATGTAGATTGCATTGCATCTTTTAATTCTCTTATATTTTACATATCATGACCCATACTATTCTGTTTAGGACATTGTGACTCCGGTACAGACATCTGATATTACACTACTCTTTTTAGAGTATCAGGCGAGTACATTCTCTGATAGTTCTTCATTTACTTGTCAATTACTGTACTTCAGTTCTAGATAGTTTTATGTGATTCTTACAACACGTATAGATATTTCTGGATTCATGTATGCGACACACATACCATCTGTCTGGCCTCTATTTTCTGGAACCACTACTGGCATCACCTTCTGGAATCACTACTGGAACCACCTACTAGAATCACCCTGGAATCTTTTGCTGGTATCATTATGTTTGACTGGACTCATCCCGATTTTTTGTGTCATTTTTTGGATTCACTTGTACATGCTGGACGGAGAAATATTGGAATAGGCATGTGAACATACCCAAATACTGGAACCACTCCCTTGGAATTATACTGGAATGATAGCCATCTCACACCCGGCCAGGTGTGTGATGTGCCGTATTACCTACAGCCGTTCACATGTCGATCCCGATATTTTAAAACACTGTTAGAGTATAGGCTGGACTCACTCTGGAACCTTTGATCACCAACTGGACTCACCTCATACCGGACTCATCTTGTACTGGAATCACCTGGTATCAGATTCATGTTGTCTGGATTTACTTAGGTTTTGCACTTGTTTACATTTACATTCTGGACTTATATCATGTTGCTCTAGTTCAGCTAGTTTCTATTTACAGTCCTTATTGCTATGTTTCTTCTCTTGTTTTTACTTACCTTACTTTCCTTGCATCTTAACTGTTTCTCTATACCATCACCTGTATACAAACTGCCATATTTTATCAATAAAACTATTTATAACTGCTTTATAGTTCTCTGTCATTTAATTGGGATTTCTTGATGAGTTGTACTTGTTCCTGTCCTGACTGGACCTGTTGAAATTTTACAGATGATTGCCCTGAGGACACATGCCCTACATATTATGGATCCAGAGACGGGATGACTACCCTTGGCTCAGGAGTGATCGGGATTTAGTTTAGTAGACTAGTATCTGTTTCCATGTTGAACTTGTTATAGAAGTTTTTAGACTTGTGTAGTATTTGAGATTTGTTGAGAGTTGTTTTTATCTTAGTAGTTGTTCTTCTATTCTTAGTTTAATTCTTCTGTGTTTATCTTATCGTGCTTAGACTGTGATTGAGTTCAATATCTTATACTTGTCCTCCGTTCGGAGTTGATCATGATGAGTACATTATAATTGCGTGAGTTGCTGGTTAGATAGTAACCTAGGACAGCGCTCTACCGCCGATACTGCGGCATAGGCTAGGCGTCGTTACGTATTCGTACCCTCGCAGTTGTTGTGGGTCGTGACACTCCCCTTTCCTCTAACACAAGCATACCACTAACAACTATCCACACACATATAAATATATAAAATATATCTAACATATCTATTATATATATACAAAACAATCTATTATATAAAGAGACACTAAAATGACAAGTTGAGGCTAAAAATATGACATGTAGACTAAACCACTTAGATCTAACCCTTGGTATCCAAATGAAACTTATTCTAACCATCCTAACTAACATCAATCCATCCTCTAACATGTCTAAAACTGAAATTAAAACAGAATTAAACCTATTAGACATTAAACCAAACACATGAGGTGTCCTAATTTGAGATTTAATAAGTAGGACACAAGACACAATTCTAACTTGCTCTAGAGAGCTCCAAATGGCCTCAAAATTGAATCTAAAGTGGGTACATACATGAAGGTGTATCCTATGGATTCAAAACTAACTAATATATATAGAAAATCAATTTAGAGGGTTGGTTTACCTATTGGAAGTGGAATTCCAGTGATACTCCCAAGGATACGGCTCTGATACGAAGATCTTCCAAAAAGGACACTTCTCCTTGCACTTTGCTCCAAATCTTTGCTAGCACCCTCCCTTGGTAGTATAAGAAGGTTGGATGGAAGTTTTGGTGGAGGGATGTAAGGATTTGGAGATCAAATCAAAGAGGGAAGCTCTCAATTTGGGGAAGAACACTTGTGAAGAAAAATGGAAGCTTGATGGAATGAAATAAAAGAAAGGGATGCTAACCTACCTATAGTGGCTACCATTAAATCCTGTTTGGGCCTTGGGGGAAAGCCCAATAAGGCCTTAATTAGTCCTTTTGGTTAATTTTAAGTTAGGTTCAAGTTTGGGATCAAAAGGGTTAAATTTAAGCCTCTAACTTAACCAATCTAACAAGTGGGATTAGTGTAAACTTACTAACTTAATTAGTGGGGTTTGTGTGCCATGACTAACTAATCTTGGGGTCCCGTCTAGAGTCTAAGCTACCCGGATCACTAACACAAGTCGGAACAAAATAAAACTCAAACCCGACTAAACAAATCCTGTAAAATAAATATAAAAATATAAAAATTCCCAAAATATTAAAATATGAAAAATGACCTAAATCACAATGCATTAATTTAAATATTTTTAAAATAATCTAAAATTTACTAATTAATCAAAATCCTAAATAATTCAAAAGTCACAAAATGACCAAAATACCCTTAGCCTAAAAAGTTGTAATTTGTCATTCTAATCACATGGTTAGGTCCCCATGGTTAGTCTCTAGGCTCAACAGTTCTAGGGTTCACTAGCTAACACATCAAAATTATAATTCACCAATTTTAAATAGTATTAAATTAATTAAAAATCTCCATTAAAAATCTCCATAAATCATAAATTCTATTATTAAATAATAAACTTTTACAAAAGTTTAAAATTACTCTCATTTTAGAAAAGTGGGTGTTACACTATGCTATGGATCCAATATGGTATCCGAACCACAACAAGGTTCAGTACCTTCTCATCGGAGTAGTGAGCCACACTTACAACCAAATAAGGACAAGATGTGGCAAACTAGTCCGTGACAAGTTACTGTTCCAAGCCACGATCAGATACAAGTACCCAAACCAAGAGTACTCGTACCTAACGGATAAGGTAGCCAAACCAGTCTAAGTATATGCAGTTTTAAGAACATCCTGTAACGCATGGGCCCTGGCTAAATTGGGATCGGCATGGCCCCCCTTGGGGCACCAGAGGCCTAATCAATAAGAGCATGATATTTCAAAGAACGTCAGTAGACGTCAGTAAAATAAGGGTCATCTCACACTGTATCTCCAGCGGAGCATCTGGATCACAAAAGGGAAGTGTATAGTAGCCCATACACTAAAGAATTGTTCTCCCCGCCCCATGCCTACTATGTGATATCCACAACACATAACCTCTATTAACCGCTAAGTCAAACTAATCATGCAACACTATTAGCGGTTAATTCTATCACATGGCTTATACGTACTGCTGGCCAGCCAATCATGCATGTCTGAGTTCTACATGCGACTCATGACTTCGTGGCAAAAACATGTCAAGGCCAATGAATAAAATACAACATATGGGTGGTCCCTTAAATATAAGGTTAAATTTGCATAAAAATAATAAGTACGGGAAATAGAACTACACAGTATAATCTACAATGTAGCACAGTTTATTTTACAAAAAAATAAATAATAAATAAATGCATGAATAGAAGCTAAAGTAAAATAAACTGCTAATGGCAAGGTATCTTGTCTGGTAGTGATGCCTGGTGTGCTGCGATGATCAAGATGGCACAGAATAAGACTTTGGTGTACAACTACACAAGACGGCCTCCGATGGTCGCATGGATTGTTCCATCGAGTCCAGAATGGTAAGATTAGTGAGGGTTGACATAATGAAATACAGAATTTGTAGTGGAATAGGAATGGTGAGATTAGCCATGGACAGGATGATAATCGAAGGAAATTTTGAGGAAATAATACATATACTATTTCAGAAAACTATTTGTAATACTTGAAAATATATATGTTATTAGTAAAAATAGTTTTTAGATAAATACTTGAAAACATGGAAAAATTGACTCAGGCTAAACTTTTAAATTTGTTAGAATAATATTTTAGGTAAAAAACTATATTATATTAGTTAAAAATATTTTTAGAATAAAACTAAATTTTGTAAGATAAATTTTATAGTTCAAAGAGCTATAGATGAATACTTTGAAATAATTTTTTTTACAAATACATTACTATAATTATTTTATAAAATTTACCAAAATATTAGTACTAGTATTAATAATGGAAAAATATTACAATACCCCCATTTATTTAAGTTATACCTATATGCTTATCAAATTGAACAACCAAAATAATAATAATCATAATAAAAATATATCAAGAGACTATTGTTGTCTTTTCTTTTATACTAATAAAACAAAATAATAGTAATAATAACAGTAATAACAAAATCTATTAATAACAATAAAAATAATATAAAAAATATTAATAATGTATAGTACATACATATCTACATACATTCTTAATAATAATAATAATAATAATAGTAATAAAACAAAAACAACAATGATGGCCTCTCTTATTAAGAGAGCCTGTCTCTCTCTCTATCTATCTCTCTCTCTCTCTCTCTCTCTCTCTCTCTCTCTTGTAAACAGAGAGATTCCTTCCGGTGAAGGAACTCGTGCCTGCTTTCTTTGTAAGAGACCTGCTTCTCTCGTAAAGAGAGAAAAAGCATGTGAGTTAGAAAGGAGAGCTCGTGAGAGAGCGAAAGAAGAGGCAAAGAGCGAGAGTGAGTGGAGGTTACCTCGTGTGGATCCGACGAAAGAGGAGTGTACGAGCGCAGCTGTGGAGTCGCGATGGCGAGAAGCGAGACCTTGGTCGACGGTGGAAAGAGGTGGTGCGTTCGCCTTTCGCGGGGTCAACGGAGAGGTCCCGAGCGCCTCGCTCGGTGCACGAGGATGCGGACGCGCGTGGAGTCTTAGGGGGCGACCGGATCTCACGGCAGCACATAGCCTCGCCACGGCGCCGGCGGCTAGGCGCTGTCCTGGAGATCGACGGGGGCAGCGGCGGAGGACAGGTATGCGTGTTAGGGGTTATGTGTGGTGGTGGCTGGTGGTGTTTTATTTGTGGGGTTTGGTTGTGCTGGGTCAGGGAATGACGGCCTGGCGGAGTTCGGCCGCTGGCGACGGGGTGAGATGGTGGCAGCGGTGATGCGGGTGTTATTTGTTTCTTTTGTGTGGCTAGTACTGGGTTTGCGGGCTGCCTTATTGGTCGGGCTGTGGTGGTGGTCATCCAGGAGACGGGTGGCGTCGAGGCAGGGATGCGGATACGGCGGTGAAAGAAGGATGAGAGGTGTGAGAGTGGTGGTTCGGGTGATCAACGAGGACACTGTGGCGGTGTTAGTAACCATGCGTCCGGATTTGGCCTGGCGAAAGGGGCGATGTGGTGGTCGGAGATAGTTGCAGTAGAGATGGGGGAGACGGGTTGGTGGTCGGGAGGACGTGGAGGCGCTGATTGGTTCAGCGGCAGAGAGGGGATGATTGAAAACAAGAGAGTCAACATCGGTGGTGACGGTGATCAGGGGGGTTGCCGTCGGGGGTGGTTAGGTTTAGGGATTAATTGTCAGGGTGTGTCCGACACGGAGGAATAATGTATATGTATAAACATGGAATGAGATATTGGACACCGACATGATGAACTTATGTTGTGGAGAGAATTGGACTTGTGGAGTTTATGGAGAAAACATATGGAGGCTCTCATATTTATAGGAGGTGAACACTCCTAGTTGGATAAGAACTAGTAGTAGTTTAAACCCCGATGTATAATTCCATCTTTTAATTTAGATAGTTGAAAACCATTTCATTCAAATCCAAATTTTGATTAAATCTAGATAAATCAAATCCTTTATTTAAAACTGTTGAAAAATCAAATTTGATAGATCAAATATTAAATTAAGTTACCATAAATAATTTAACTTAAATCAACAAATTTCAAATTATCTTTAAATAATAATAAAATAATTAATAATAATAATAATAATAATAAATTCAAAAATAAATATTAAATATTTGAATAACTTTTTGTGAGTAAATAAAATAATTAGTTCTTACAAACTTAAATGTACATGAATCAAATTTCATGTTCTTCGCATTCAACTAGTACAAAATATCTATGTGTATATTATTTTTGAAATCTGTATAAATAAATAAACAATATTTGCCACTATTGCGACGAAATTTCTATTTCAAGCAAATAAAATATTTAACTATACTATATTGAAATGAACTGTATGTTTTTCTATATTTGTAATAATTAGAAAAAAAAACCTTTTATAATACAAACTTTTGGCGGATAGACATTTATATACAAAATATTTACCGAACAAGTATTTATATCTTTAGTTGCCAACCCATAATAAAACTTTTTATCTAAGAAATATATCAAATGATATCCGTATTCGCTTTCGACATACTAATACCAAAATAAAAATTCAAACCAAAATAAATAAATTTTTTAAAATATAGTAAAAGTTTAGGGGGTTTACAGTAGAGAAAGTCAAGATGATCAGGAACGACTCAGAGTTGCTCAAGACAGACAGAAGCATTGGACAGATAGCAACCGAAGGCCCTTGGAGTTTGTAGCTGGGGACTTCATATTTCTGAGTATTTCCTCGACTCGTGGGACCACCACGTTTGGCAGAGGAGGTAAACTTAGCCCGAGATATATTGGACCTTTTGAGGTACTAGAGAAGATTGGAACAGTTGCGTACCGACTAGCACTTCCCTCTAGCTTAGAAGGGTACACAACGAGTTTCATGTCTCACAGCTTCGGAGATATATTTCATATCCAAGTCATATAGTGGACCATTCAGAGCTCGAGGTGGGACCCAATCTCACATATATTGAACATCCAGTTGAGATTCTGGACTGTACGGAGAAGCAACTGCAGAATTTGACCATTCTTTGGTCAGGGTTGCCTGGAAGCACCACTCTCCAGGAGAGTCTAACTAGGAGAGGGACGAGATAAGGGAGAAGTATCCCTACTTGTTTTGGATTTGATGTGTCTTCTTTGCTACACTCCTAAAATTTTAAGGACAAAATTTTCTAAATGGGGGTAGATTTGTAACCTCTCTTTTTAATTTTTTCAATAAATTATTTGTGGTTTTATTTGGTTTAATTATTAAATAGGGGTCACGGCAAGAGGGAAGGGTAGTTTGGTAATTATAGGAGTGGCATGGTTAATAATTTGGGAGAAAGCATTTGGGTGGGAAGGTTCTAGAATTAATTAATTATTACTAGTCATGATTAATTAAAAATCTAGAACATTCCCTCCAACTAACCTAACCACTTATCTAACTAATTCCACCATCCTCATAACCATCCTAATAACCTTCTAACCATCCAGGCCACTAACTAACTTGTAACTAACTCCTAACCACCTCCTACCTAATTAGGAAAGTGATGAACCTAGCCATAATAGTGTATAGGTTAATTAGCAGTTTTTGTATAGTTTTGCAATTAAACTGAATGTTTTTGTAAATAAAATAGTTGTTTCACAATTTCTTAAACGGTCAATTCAAATACGTAAATAACAGAGTTACCCTATATTATTTTCATTTCTCTGCCATTTGTGAAGCCCTGTCAAATGCACATTTCACTCCACTCTTCTTATTCCTCTCCATTCTTCTTCATCGGAGCTTCGGCCATGGCGTCTCTGTTCTCCGGTAACTCAGTGACTCCTTCGGCGGTATCGAATTCTCCGCAGCACATCGATTCCTCGGCGGCGGTTAGGGTGTGACCTTCTAGAGTTTGGTTCCTTCCCGACTCTCCATTCTTCTTCCTCGAGAGCCCGTAGCAACCATAGCATTCCTCGTCGGTGACTGGCGTTCACCTTTATCGTGTTGTCAATGATGATGAGTCGATGAATTCTCCAATGGCTTGGCGTTCCTTCGCCACAACCAATTGAGCTTCTGGCGTCGATCGACACTACAAGGGTCATCACGAATGGTTCCTTCCGCGGTGATTTCTTCTCTGATGAACTTTCAGCTCAGAGCTCTATTTCTCCACCGTTAGATTGTCATAGCGAAACATACATAACTCGGTGAGTCAGTTTTTTCTTATTTTTCTTGATAAATCGATTGGGGATAATGAGAAAATAAAAATTCGAAACTATCAGATCAGTTTGATCAAATCTGAGTACTCGAAGGATTGGACCGATGTCGATCGAGTAAAACCAATTCTTGATCCTAGAGGTTGAATTTTTAGTCAGTTCCTGAGTTCTTGATCAGTTTTGTTTTTGAATCAATTGTTGAGTTATCAATCGGTCGGTTGATTTTGTGAATCTGATTCCGCTTCAAACAAATCAGAATCAAATCATTAAAATTATTCCTCTATTCTTGAGCATCAGGTGCTTGACAATTGGTCACTCAGAGTGTTCGACATGAATCAGGATACAAAAACAATTCGTATTCGATACAATTAAACCCATAAATTTTATATAGGTAATCTCTTAAGTTTATTTCTTTTTAATTTTCTGAATGAAGTCATATCCCAACCAATACCAATTGTTGTGCTTAGTACTAGAAAAGCAAGTTTTTAAAGACCTTGGATGCAGTTGTGGACACGATGTCCTGTTCGACACCATAAGCAAGTGTCGGGTTCGAATCTCTAACAGTAAGATTAGATTTGAACCAATGGTCAAAAGATTTGAATAACCAGTTCATATTCCAAGTTGAACTTGGCCTGATTTGAACCTTGGCTTGGGCCTGATGGGCTGGGTTGTAACGCCCCATAACCAGATTACTGGAGAGCGGGGGCATACATAGCCAGCTACGTATAATGAAATGGAATCCACCCCACTATACGGTCACGGCTGTCTAGATATATGAGGGTTTAATTACAATCCATCAGTCTCCTATGGTCAATAATAAGCCTAAATGTCCCAATCTCAAGCAAGCAAGTAAAGTTACAAGATGTAAGATCACCCAATATATAATAATAAGGCGTCCCAAACATTACATATTCAGCTGATCATGAAGCTAGTTGTTACAAAATGTGAGGACTAGCAAGAGTTTAGTCATACATGATCAACCCTAGGATCTGTCAATCTTGCTACAGCCCGTAGGCAGACAATAATAAGGTATACAATACGAGCTAACAGGTGCTCGCCGGCTAAACGCCTCAAAATGGAATTTTATAATAGAGTGGGAGAGCAAAAATAAACCCACTCGTTGCCCTGGTCACGCCTGATGGTCACCATCGGGCTGGAAGGTCGGTAGATCCTCTGAAGCTGCTCCGAAATCTGGCCACACAAAACCAGCTGGGTCAGATCCCAGAAAGAGCAAGTGCCACAAAGGAGGCTTCACTTAAGAACTAAAACCAGCACATCAGAAAATATATTAAGCAGTTAAAAGAACTTGAAGTAAAAGAATAACAACAATCATAATGGAGTACGAGGGAACCATTCAGGTAGCCAGGTCACAACCCTTAACCAAACAAGGACCGGGGTTGTAACCCTTCACCTGAATAGAACTCTGTCTCCAATCTTGTTGGTAAGGTAAAACATTACAAACGTGACGTGGGGTACAATGAGACAATAAACGAAGAGAGGACTCAGAACTGCTCCGGGTGCCAGGTTACAACCCTTAAACCAAACAAGGACCGGGGTTGTAACCCTTCGCCTGAACAGAACTCAGCCCCTGATCTTTATTGTTAAAAGTGACAATCATGCGATCAAGCCTACAATAATCGAGCACTGAAACTACATCATACAATTGTTCCCGGCCAATCAGTGACTACGGCTTTCTACATTAGCCAACTAGATTTATCACAACATGCAGTGAGATAATCCTCCAGCCACAAGCCCTGCAGCTAATCCAGGTTATCCAGGCGACTTGGGTTCATTAAGCAGTACATCGTTCTTTCCATATATCAGTGAATTTAGACTTTTGCCCCACTCGTCGGTAGGCTACAAGTCCCACAATGGTGGCCGGGATAACGGGATCGCCTGTAGCTGGGAAGATCTCTCATAACTACTGAATTATTCTAGTTGTTAGCCTTAGCCATTTACAGTTGGTACCCCTGACCGTGGTACTCAGGGATCCCTGTCCTAGACATAATGCAAACACTACCGGTTTAATTGTACAAACACAATCATCCACGGTGTCTAGGCCATCCAATCTTGTCATGTCATGTTCACTGTCAAGTGTGCGCCGCGTCGGGCCACTATCATGTCATGTCAAAAGTGTACCACAACGGGTCACCATCGTGTCAGGGAACATACGTAAATTTAATATGGCACCTGCATACGTTTAGGAATTAATATTAATTGTGCGCACGGCTACAATTATAGTTAAGGCCATGCGGCCACAATTAATTAATGGCCAATGTCCATGCGGCTAAGAATTATTCCCATGCGGCCAGCTTTGCAATTGGCCATATGCGGCTGAACATGCATGCTTGCAGGCAAATGCATGTAATATATTTAATATAATGCACTAATACATAATATATTAAATAATATATTATTAAATATTAATATTCATTAAATTAATATACATTATATTAATACACAATATAATAATATATTAATATATATTTAATGTATATTGCATGCACATGCATGCAGCTGACTTCTTCCCATATGCGGGTCACTAATTAGCATGCGGCCAAGTACTGTTCCTATGCAAGCACTTGCTGATGCAAGCCAAAGAAAAGTCATGCGGCCAACTTCGGAATGGCCTTATGCGGCTAAGCACACCAGTGTGCTTATGCGGCTAGCTAACTAATGGCCATGCATTATTATATGCATGCAGATGCTTAAATGCATGCAAAGGCTTTAATACCATGCATATGCGGCTATGCTTGGTTCACGCTATAATGCATGCATTATTTTATGCTTATGCGGCTATGCTTGTATTCCAAGCCAAAAATTGCACAGGCTTGTGCATTTTTGTGCTAAGGCATAAATTGCCAAGCACGTGAATGCTTTGGAAAGCATTTATTGCTAATGCTTGATGTTCCAAGCAATGATGGGAAGCATTTAATGCTTGGTATTCCAAGCAAATGACAAATGATGGAAAGCATTTTTTCTAAATGCTTGTTGATAGATGTGTGAATGCATTTGTGACAATGTATTCATTCCTAATGCATTTTCTAATGGAGCATATGCGGCTATGCTTGTGCTTATGCGGCTCATTTGAGCAAGCTTGCATGCTTGCATGCAAAAGTAAAAAAATGCAACTCGTGCTAAAATGCTAATGCACTAGTGCTTGATTTGACATGTGGCTAAAGCTAAAATGTTAACAAGCATGCATTAATAGAAGGCGTTAACTATATGCATGCGGCTGAGGCTAGGGCCATATGCGGCACATTTAGTGGAGGGCCATGCGGCTAGCTTTTGCCATGCAATTAATTGCATGCTGCTATTTTGCTGAGTACTTATTAATTAATACTCATGCAACTGCCCAAGCCCATATGCGGCTAAGCACCGTTGCTTGTACAAGTATTTAATGGCCATACGGCTGAGCAAAATCTCGTAGGTCAAATTTGGACCAAACGAAATTCTCTGCAACATGGGATCATCAACTAGCAAAATATGCAAGTTTGATAGATCAAAGCCCTAGAAATCGAGAATACCACAAAGCTAGATTTACAAAAATTTAACCATGGAAATAAAAAATGCTAAGTACTAAAGTGGGTTAGAAATACATGAGGAAGACAATGGAACAATAAAAATGGACTTCCTCCATGAAGCAAGGTGTACTTGCCTAAGCTCTCCTTCTCTCTGGTTGGTGGAGAAGTAATGGTGGGGAAGAAGAAGAGTTAATGAGGAGAGAGAATTGTGTGGTGGGATATTTAATGGGGATGGTGGTGGTAGGTAGGATATTTAATGAAGGTGGTGGTAGGTGGGAGTGGTTTGGTCCACATTAAAATCAAGCAAAACTGAACCATGCAAAACTAAGCCGAACCAAGTCAACCAAGTCAAGTTGGGCCGAACCAGGCAATACGGGTCTAAATACGTACACGTATACCGAGATACGTAATACGAACAATGGTCATTACAACTCTACCCACCTTAAAATAATTCTGTCCTCGGAATTTAATCAAATGGCTAGAGATACAAGAACAAGCCATACTACTCACAGGCAAGCTGCACTAGTCAAGCAATCAATCAATTATTCGTGCAAGCAAAGAATCGAAGACATGAGGCATAGGAAAAGATATTATACCTCACAAGTCAAACAGGTCGGGATATCGTGATCGGATATCATCCTCATGCTCCCACGTTGACTCTCCCAAAGAGTGATGACCCCAAGCAACATGGACTAACTTGATAGTCTTGTTCTTGAGTATCTTTTCTCTTTGGTCCAATATGGATACGGGCCTCTCCTCATACGAAAGGTTGGTACCAACAACCAATTCTGAATGATCCAGGATGTGGCTCGGGTCCGGGATATACCATCGTATTTGGGATACATGGAACACATCATGCACCTCACTCAGAGACGGTGGAAGAGCGAGATGATAGGACACATCTCCTACTAGCTCCAGAATGTCGAACGACCCTATATACCTAGGACTAAGCTTTTCCCGTACGCCGAAACGAATGACGCCACGGTTAGGCGAGATCCTCAGGAATACATGGTCGTCGACAGAAAATTTAAGGAGACGCCGATGAGAATCGGCCCAATGGCACTGACGATCTTGTGCAACGCGAAGATGATCTCTAACTCTCCTGACCACCTCAACTGTCTGAGCGATCATCTCTGGACCAAGCATCTGCCTCTCTCCAACATCGTCCCATGCTAGTGGGGATCTACACTTCCTTCCATAAAGTGCCTCGAACGGTGTCATCTGGATACTAGCTTGGAAGCTATTGTTGTACGAGAACTCCACCAGGTATAGGTGATCTTCCCACGAACCACCAAAGTCGAGTGTACAAGATCTCAACATATCCTCAAGAGTCTGGATCGTGCGCTTCGACTGACCATCTGTCTGTGGGTGATAAGCTGCGCTGAACTGGAGGTGAGTTCCCAAACTCTCTTGCAAGCTACGCCAAAAGTGCAACGTAAATCTTGAATCTCGGTCCGAGGTGATACTGACTGGTACACCGTAGAATCTGATAACCTGCCGAAGATACATCTCTGCTAGCTGAGCTGTCGATTGACCCACTCTGAACGAGAGAAAGTGAGCCACCTTCGTGAGCCTGTCAACTATAACCCAAATAGCATCTCTACCGGCTGGGGATCTAGGTAATCCAGTCACAAAATCCATGGTCATATGTTCCCACTTCCATTCTGGAATCGGCAAGGGCTGAAGAAGTCCAGCTGGCCTCTGGTGTTTAGCTTTGACTTGTTGGCAAACCAAACACCGAAAGACAAACCGAGCTATCTCCCTCTTTATGCCATTCCACAAAAAGTGCTGACGGATATCACGGTACATCTTCGTGCCACCGGGATGAATCGAATACTGAGAACTGTGAGCTTCCGCCATCACCTCCTGTTTAATATCTCCACTGGGTACACAAAGACGCTTACCATGTCGAAGTGTACCATCTCCATGAATGCATAATTCTGGTCATCGTCCTGCTTCACATTCTGCTCTAAGCCACTGAAGCTTAGAATCGGAAGACTGAGCTATCTTGATCCTCTCAACTATACTGGACTGTACTTACATGCTGGCCATCAATGCCACATTGGTAGGAAGGACAACTTCTATACCCATCTTCTGAAGATCTGCCAAAAACTCTGGTTGCGCTGTCAGAAAATAAACTCCGTCTCTCCTGCTCAATGCGTCTGCAACAACGTTGGCCTTCCCAGGATGATACTGCAGGTTGACATCATAATCCACAAGTAGCTCTAGCCATCTTTTCTGACGCATGTTAAGATCCTTCTGAGTGAACACATACTTCAGACTCTTGTGATCGGTGAAAATTTCTACCCTATCTCCATACAAGTAGTGTCTCTAAAGCTTGAGTGCAAACACTACTGCTGCCAGTTCCAAGACGTGGGTCGGGTAATTCCTCTCATGATGACGAAGTTGTCATGACGCATAAGCTATTACCTTCCCATGCTGCATCAAAACACGTCCTAATCCTCTGCCTGAAGCATCACAGTACACTGAAAATCCTCCGGTCCCATCGGAAAGTGTGAGAACGGGTGCCGTCATCAAGCCTCGCTTCAGCTTCTCAAAAGATTCCTGATATTCTGCTATCCAAGCAAACTGCACATCCTTGCGGGTTAACTGCGTCAGTGGTGCTGAAATCCGAGCAAAGTCCGAAACAAATCTCTTGTAATAGCCGGCTAATCCAAGAAAACTGCGAACTTCTGCAACTGTACGGGACACTGGCTAGGTTTCGATAGCCACTATCTTCTGGGGATCCACTTCAACTCCCCCTCTGGTAATGATATGACCCAAGTATGAAATACGATCGAGCCAGAACTCGCATTTACTGAACTTGGCATACAACTAGTGCTCTCGAAGAATCTGGAGGACAACTCTGAGATGCTGCTCATGCTCCGCTTCACTCTTGCTATAGACCAGGATATCGTCTATGAATATGATCACGAACTGATCCAAATAAGGCATGAAGATACGATTCATGAGGTCCATGAATACAGCTGGCGCATTGGTCGCTCCAAAGGGCATAACAAGGAATTCTCAATGCCCATATCTGGATCTGAAAGCTGTTTTTGGGATGTCCTGCTCTCTGACTCTGATCTGGTGGTATCATGACCGCAAATCAATTTTCGAAAATACTGTCGCTCCTCTGAATTGATCAAACAAGTCATCTATCCTGGGGAGAGGATATTTATTCTTGATTGTCCCTGAGTTCAAGGTACGATAGTCAACACATAATCTGGACGTACCATCATTATTTTTCACAAGAAGCATCGAGGCTCCCCAAGGCGATCAACTTGCACGAATGAATCCCTTGGTTCTGAGTTCTTCAATCATCTTGTATAATACCTTCAACTCTGACGGCGCCATCCTGTAAACTCTCTCGGACACTGGTGCTGTCCCGGGGATCAAGTCGATAGTAAACTCGATCTCCCGTTCTGGCGACGTCCCTGGAAGCTCTTCCAGGAAAACATCTGGGAATTCCTCTACTATCCGGGGTAACTGTACTGCTGCTATGGCCATCCGCAATACTGGAGGAGAAGGTTCAACTTTGCCTCGAGAAAAGAAAAACTCCGGCTCGTCTGGAATGCTAAAAATAACCCTGCCAATACGGCAGTCTATCCTAGCATACTGGTCCCTCAACCAATCCATCCCTAAGACCACATCATAATCGGCCATCGAAAATTCTATCAGCCTAGCGGAAAACTCTCTACCGCTAACCATGATCCGACACGAGGTAAACACTCTATCTACTCCCACAAGACCAATACCAGTAAGTATATTGAGCCTTACTAATAAGGATTCGGGCTCCAATCCTACTCGTGTCACGAATCGTGCAGACATAAATGAATGTGATGCACTATAATCAAATAACACTGAAGTCGGAAAAGTGTTGACGAGAATAGTACCTGCCACTACCACACCTGGTGCCACTCCTTCTTCTCCCATAGTCAAAGCCAACACTTGACCATGCCCTCTGGGTGCCGGCCCTCTCTGCTGGAATCCTCGCTGCCTATTCTGAACTTGCGCCTGGGTAAACTGTTGAGGCCTTTGCTGATGAAAAGCCTGGGTCTGCGTCGGCAACGGCCTCGGGAATGGAAATTACGGCTGGACTGGTACTGGGGCTGGTTCCCTCACAGATGAACTGGTCCTGGCTGGTGATGAGTCAGTCCTGAACGGGAAGGACCCTACCTTGTGGTCTGGCGCTCCACAAATCAAACACAATCCTCGAGCCTTGCGACACTCTGAAACAACATGTCCAGGCTTCCCATAATAAGAGCAGCCCATGGGAGAAGACTGCTTCTGCTTCTGCTGCTGAGGATACGTCGGTGTTGAATGTTGAACTGACGTAACTGAAGCTGCCCTTCTCGGAGCTCCAATGGTCAAAGCTCTCGCTGCCGGGGCTGGGGCTGATGACTGATTCATTTGGCCGTGAGATCGCTTTCGACCTCCGAACCTGTCCACAATCCTCTGGAAGGTATACTCATGCCTCCTAGCTGCCCTTAGTACCGCATCAAAAGTCTAATGCTCAAACTGCTCCACCGTCAGCAAAATCTCTAGGTGGAGTCCCTGCTGAAATTGCTGGGCTCTATCGAACTCGGTCGCCACCAAGGTGGGAGCAAACCGGCTAAGTCTGGAAAACTCGGCCGCATACCCATCGACCGTTCTGCCCATCTTCTTCAAATTGGTGAACTTGGTCTGAAGATCGTACCGAGCCACCGCATCGAAGTACTTGGTCCGGAACCTCTCATGGAATACTTCCCAGGCAATAGCCGCCGCTAGTCCAACGGCCTGAGCCGTCCACCAGCTGCGGGCTAGATCCAATAACTGCAGGCACACCACGGCCACCTTCTCATCTTCTGGGGTCTTCGCCGCCTCCAATATCACCTCTGTGTCCTGAAGCCACGCATCAACAGCGATAGCGTCTTCACTGCCATCGAAGAATAGAGGGTTCAGGCGCTTGAAACTGTTCGCTGCACTGCTCCCATGATGTCCACCTCTGCCCAGAGCATCTGCCACGGCCTGATGCAAGGCATCTCCTCGACGATCCTGCGACACAAGCAACTCCCTGATAAGTCCCACCAAGGCTCCATCATCCGGTCTCGCGGGCTGGGCTGACTGCACCGGGGGTTCTGGATCTCCAGAAGGCATGGCCCGGGAGACTGCTCCTGAGTGTTGGGCCTGGTCTTTTTGTCGCTACTGGTCTACGGGAAGCACTTCGCCTTGCTGATCGGCAGGTCCAGGAACAATGCCGCTGAAGAAGACGACATAGGGAACAATAAGGAAAGACCAATACAGATCAATGATACAAGCATGTGATCAGGTCGAGAATTTCAGGGATTAGAAGAGTCGGGCAGAGATCAAGGACGAGTGCTGATTGAGACATCTATTCAGTAAACTCTCACATATCTTGATTTACAAGACCTGCATGGGCCACCACTTAAACCATGTAACACCCCAGAACCAGATTACTGGAGAGCGGGGGCATACATAGCCAGCTACGTATAATGAAATAGAATTCACCCCACTATACGGTCACGGCTGTCTAGATATATGAGGGTTTAATTACAATCCATCAGTCTCCTATGGTCAATAACAAGCCTAAAAATCTTAATCTCAAGCAAGCAAGTAAAGTTACAAAATGTAAGATCACCCAATATACAATAATAAGGCGTCCCAAACATTACATATTCAGCTGATCATGAAACTAGTCGTTACAAAAAGTAAGGACTAGCAAGAGTTCAGTCATATATGATCAACCCTAGGATCTGTCAATCATGCTACAGCCCGTAGGCAGACAATAATAAGGTATATAATATGAGCTAACAGGTGCTCGTCGGCTAAATGCCTCAAAATAGAATTTTTACAATAGAGTGGGAGATCAAAAATAAACCCACTCGTTGCCCTGGTCACGCCTGATGGTCACCATCGGGCTGGAAGGTCGGTAGATCCTCTGAAGCTGCTCCGAAATCTGGCCACACAAAACCAGCTGGGTCAGATCCCAGAAAAAGCAAGTGCCAAAAATGAGGCTTCACTTAAGAACTAAAACCAACACATCAAAAAATATATTAAGTAGTTAAAATAACTTGAAGTAAAAGAATAACAACAATCATGATGAAGTACGAGGGAACCATTCAGGTAGCCATGTCACAACCCTTAAACTAAACAAGGACCGGGGTTGTAACCATTCACCTGAATAGAACTCTATCTCCAATCTTGTTGGTAAGGTAAAACATTACAAACATGACGTGGGTACAATGAGACAATAAACGAAAAGAGGACTCAGAACTGCTCTGGGTGCCAGGTTACAACCCTTAAACCAAACAAGGACCGGGGTTGTAACCCTTCGCCTGAACAGAACTTAGCCCCTGATCTTTATTGTTAAAAGTGACAATCATGCGATCAAGCCTGCAATAATCGAGCACTGAAACTACATCATACAATCGTTCCCGGCCAATCAGTGACTACGGCTTTCTACATTAGCTAACTAGATTTATCACAACATGCAGTGAGATATTCCTCCAGCCACAAGCCCTGTAGCTAATCCAGGTTATCCAGGCGACTTGGGTTCATTAAGCAGTACATCGTTCTTTCCATATATCAGTAAATTTAGACTTGTGGCCCACTCGTCGGTAGGCTGCAAGTCCCACATTGGTGGCTGGGATAACAGGATCGCCTGTAGCTAGGAAAATCTCTCATGACTGCTGAATTATTCTACTTGTTAGCCTTAGCCATTTACAGTAGGTACCCCTGACCGTGGTACTCAGGAATTCCTGTCCTAGACATGATGCAAACACTACCGGTTTAATTGTACAAACACAATCATCCACGGTGTCTAGGCCATCCAATCTTGTCATGTCATGTTCACTGTCAAGTGTGCACCGCGTCGGGCCACTATCATGTCATATCAAAAGTGCACCACAACGGGTCACCATCGTGTCAGGGACATACGTAAATTTAATATGGCACCCGCATACGTTTAGGAATTAATATTAATTGTGCGCACGGCTACAATTATAGCTAAGGCCATACGGCCACAATTAATTAATGGCCAATGTCCATGCGGCTAGGAATTATTCCCATGCGGCCAGCTTTGTAATTGGTCATATACGGCTGAACATGCATGCTTGCATGTAATATATTTAATATAATGCATTAATATATAATGTATTAAATAATATATTATTAAATATTAATATTCATTAAATTAATATACATTATATTAATACACAATATATTAATATATATTTAATGTATATTGCATGCACATGCATACAGCTGACTTCTTCCTATATGCGGGTCACTAATTAGCATGCGGCCAAGTACTGTTCCTATGCAAGCACTTGCTGATGCAAGCCAAAGAAAAGTCATGCGGCCAACTTCGGAATGGCCTTATGCGGCTAAGCACACCAGTGTGCTTATGCGGCTAGCTAACTAATGGCCATGCATTATTATATGCATGCAGATGCTTAAATGCATGCAAAGGCTTTAATACCATGCATATGCGGCTATGCTTGGTTCACGCTATAATGCATGCATTATTTTATGCTTATACGGCTATGCTTGTATTCCAAGCCAAAAATTGCACAGGCTAGTGCATTTTTGTGCTAAGGCATAAATTGCCAAGCATGTGAATGCTTTTGAAAGCATTTATTGCTAATGCTTGATGTTCCAAGCAATGATGGGAAGCATTTAATGCTTGGTATTCCAAGCAAATGACAAATGATGGAAAGCATTTATTCTAAATGCTTGCTGATAGATGTGTGAATGCATTTGTGAGAATGTATTCATTCCTAATGCATTTTCTAATGGAGCATATGTGGCTATGCTTGTGCTTATGCGGCTCATTTGAGCAAGCTTGCATGCTTGCATGCAAAAGTAAAAAAAAATGCAACTCGTGCTAAAATGTTAATGCACTAGTGCTTGATTTGACATGTGGCTAAAGCTAAAATGTTAACATGCATGCATTAATAGAAGGCGTTAACTATATGCATGCGGCTGAGGCTAAGGCCATATGCCGCACATTTAGTGGAGGGCCATACGGCTAGCTTTTGCCATGCAATTAATTGCATGCTGCTATATTGCTGAGTACTTATTAATTAATGCTTATGCAACTGCCCAAGCCCATATATGGCTAAGCACCGTTGCTTGCACAAGTATTTAGTAGCCATGCGGCTGAGCAATATCCCGTAGGTCAAATTTGGACCAAACGAAATTCTCTGCAACATGGGATCATCAACTAGCAAAATATGCAAGTTTGATAGATCAAAGCTCCTAGAAACCGAGAATACCACAAAGCTAGATTTACAAGAATTTAACCATAGAAATGAAAAATACTAAGTATTAAAGTGGGTTAGAAATACATGAGGAAGACAATGGAACAATAAAAATGGACTTCCTCCGTGAAGCAAGGTGCACTTCTCTAAGCTCTTCCTATCTCTAGTTGGTGGAGAAGTAATGGTGGGGAAGAAGAAGAGTTAATGAGGAGAGAGAATTGTGTAGTGGGATATTTAATGGGGATGGTGGTGGTAGGTGGGATATTTAATGAAGGTGGTGGTAGGTGGGAGTGGTTTGGTCCACATTAAAATCAAGCAAAACTGAACCATGCAAAACCAAGCCGAACCAAGTCAACCAAGTCAAGTTGGACCGAACCAGGCAATACGGGTCTAAATACGTACACGTATACCGAGATATGTAATACGAACAATGGTCATTACATGGGTCCATAGGTCGAGTTTGGTTTTGGGTTTCTTTTAAATAAAATCCTAAATAATGTTTGGGCTGAACACATGTGCTGGATTTAGTTTCATTGTTGGGCTGGATTTAGTTCCATATGTTAGCTTGGGCTAGTTGGATATTTTTATTTGGTTAACTATTAAATAGGATTAGTTAGTAACTAAATGAATAGTAATTTTTTTTAGTTGTTAAATAAAGGTAGGTTAGTAATAGTTAATTAACTAATAGATTGGTAGAATTAGAATTTGGTAATAAATAGGTTTAGCAATAATTATAAATTAGAATAATAGGTTTCCTTTAATTTTAGAATATTATCCCAAGAAGTACTTATGCTATTTGACACAACTAGCGAGGATCCAACATTGACTGATTATAACAATCCAGGCAAGCACATTATGAATTGAGATTTATGTCTTGAATAATTTTTATATTGGACACTTGATGGACACGCAGCTATTGTACATTGATTGTGCCGATTGTACATTGATTAATCGTGAGTCGGAATTGGAAAAATATTTATTTTACATGTGATCAATCCCCTATAGTGTAATATTATGGAAGTTTAGTCGCACATCGTGCACGTGTGGCTAAGCCGGACCACATTATATTGTGCTTATTGTGCTTACCAATCGATCACATGTAGGCTAATTTTTCAATCACTATTGCATTGATTACTTGTTCATATTTCAGTTATTGTAATATTGTTCCAGTTACAGGTTAGTTCATATCGTTATTATTGCATTACAGTTTTATTCAGGATTATCTCATTCGTAGGGTTGTACTTTGCTTCTTTCTTGATTGGATCTGTTGCATGTGAGTTGGATGAGATAATGTTCACTAGCTACTACGGTCCATCTGAGGACGTAGCCAGAGTTGACCTAGCTCAGGACCTGGAGCCAGCCGCTGATGCAGAGAGTTAGGATTTAAGAGTTGTATAGTTTCTTCTAGTGTTGTTGATGTATCGTTTGATGTTGTATCGTGTAGTTTGGATGATTGTACACATAAATGCTTAGGAGTTGCCTTACTCTTTTACTGAATTTCTGGATACCCTTTGTAAAGTGTACCCCAAAAGCATAGTGATATGTGTGATGTTGTGATTGTGTTCTGATGGACAAACTAGAGCTGTGGTGAGATATTGATCTTGGTACATTTTAAGGACATGAGATTTATACAGCTAACTACCAATGTTAACAACAACGTAGGTTGGACGTGTCCGACTCGTATACAGTTATCTGGAAGCGGGACGTGAGAGTGATTCATTGATTTCATGGCGAAGCAAGAAACAAGACGCTGTTGTATGTTCTAGTAAGGCAAACTAAAGATCTATGTCTGGCACCGCAAGGGAGATCGTCCATGTACGTAGACTGCTCTATGATATGGAATTACTCCTACAGGACCTATACCGTTTCACTGTAATAACAAAAGTGCTATACATATAACAAACAATCCAGTTTTTCATGAACGAACGAAGTACATTGAGATTGATTGTCATTTTGTCTATGAGCATTTTTTGGTAGTCATTATTTCTCTACCACAAGTGACCTTTGTTGTGGTAGGTTTCTTTACAAAGTCACACCTCTCACCTTTGTTTAAGTTTCTATTGGAAAACTCATGTTGTTTGACTCATCATGAGTTTGAAGGGGGTGTTAAGATTATTAGATTATATTCCTCCTCCTATTCAAATTTAGATTCTTATCCCTTATAGAATATAGATCAATTCTTGCTCTCTATATATACATAGTTGTATGATGTTTTATATGATCCATTAATAAAATTAATATTGTTAATTTGTTTCAATACTCTAAGTACATAGGTGTCAAAGCCATCTAGCAAATCAGGCCTGCTGCTTGACCAAGTGCGATATTGCTTATGTAAAGAATCAGACAATGGTAATTGAGATCATGGGTGCAGCTACTTGCGACACCTTTGCGCTTAGCCTCTCAATAAATCATACTAAAGCCAGCCTTTGTCCAATCAATGTCTGGTCAACAATAGCCCATCTTACTTGCACCTGCACCTCTCTGTTTATTACATACAATATTATTTATTAGGAAAAGGGTTTAGCTAATTACATATTAATGCACATCAACCCCCTAGCACTGCTTTCGTAAAGACCTATAACCTTCCTTCAAATATTATGCTAAAATATCAACTTCCATTTTTCATTAAGAAGACAAGAAAAGAAAAGACAGTGATAATCTCTATTCTTAGGCACATTTTTGATAGAGATTTTTTGACTTGCCCCCCACTTTGTTTGTCCAAATTAAGGGTGCACCCCACTGTTTTGCATTAATGTACATCACCCCCCACATTTGACGGATTCCGTCAAAAATTAACGGTCAAACGTTTTGACCAAAAATTTTGGACCAAAATGCCCTTTCTATTTTCTTCTTCCTCTTTCCTCCCCCCCGGCGGCCACCGCACCCCCGCGGCCACCGCCCCCGCACCGTCGCCTCCGCCGCTTGCCGCTGCTGCCGCCCCCGCTGCTGCCGCCGCCGCCGCTGCTGCCACCGCTGCTGCCTCCGCCGCCGCGGCTGCTGCTGCTGCTAGTACTGCGGCTGCGGGGAGGGGAGGGGGGAGCAGAGGGAGGCGGAGGGAGGGGGCAGTGGCGGAGGGGGGGAGCGGAGGCGGGGAGGGGGGGAGGGGGCGGTGGCGGTGGCGGTGGCGGAGGAGGGGAGCGAAGGCGGGGAGGGGCGGAGGGGGAGGGGGCGCTGGCGGAGGAGGGGAGCGGAGGCGGGCGGTGGCGGTGGCGGTGGAGGAGGGGGGGAGGGGGGAGCGGAGGCGGGGAGCGGCGGCGGTGGCCGCACGGGGGTGGGGGGGTAGGGAGGGGGGTTAGAGAAAAGAGAGAGGAAAGACGAGGGCATTTTAGTCCAAAAAAAATATTTGTGACGGAATCCGTCCAATGTGGGAGGTGATGTACATTAATGCAAAACAGTGGGGTGCACCCTTAATTTGGACAAACAAAGTGGGGGGCAAGTCAAAAATTCTCTTTTTGATACAACGTTACTTGCCAAATCGAGGAGGAAACCACGCCCAGCAGACCGTGCTAACGTGACAGCCTCCTATTGGTATGGATGGAATTCGATGCTAGCAGAGGACGACGGAAGCCAATAGGAACCGTCACGTCAGCATGATATGTCACGTGCTGTCTTCCCTTGTTTTGACATGTATTTTTCTTTTCGATATGGTAGTATCTCTTTCCCTCTCTCTTAAGACTCATGTGTAAGAAGTGACTTGCATCGTATGTATTGTTTGAAGATTGTAAATAAAAGGAGTTTCATCGTCCCATTCCAGTTTTAGTTACCAAAGCGATAAATCTTGCAGAAATGTGGGAAGAAATTAGCAAGTGCATTTTGGTCCAATAGTGGGCAGACTCTTGCCTCCCCAATGCATCTATTATGATGATTCAAATATAATTAGTTAGATTCCTTTGGTTGGCTTGGTTCCTCATTTCCAATTGGAGACTAGCTCTGGCTAGACTAGCCCAAGATGATAGCAATGAACAAGGACTCTGCTATATGGGAATATAATCTATGTCCTATGTAAGACCGAAATATAATGGAAAAAGAAGGAGTGCCACAAAAAACTAGTAATAGAGTCTCATATAATAGTTGAAATTAGGATTTGTCCATAATATCTAACAATAGTGTTTGTATTTTAAATTTACTGGTCACTTGCCTATGTGAACAGTAAATTTAGACTCAAATACTAACGTCGGACATTTTGGAAATTCAAACTCTAATACGAACTATTATTCAAGGTGTTTTCGGACCGGTCCGGGCCGGCCCACGGTCCAGAGGCGGCGGGCCTGACCGGATTCGGGCCGGTCCAGGACCGGCCCACTCTATAATTCGGTCCGGGCTAAGCCCGGCCCGGTTTTAATGTTCTGGGCCCAGCCCGGCCCAGTGGACCGGGCACAAGTGGGGTCGGTCCGGGCTGAACCGGACCACGGGCCGGTCCGGGCCTTTGGCGGTTCGGGCCGGTTCAGGCCGGGTTAACCGGACCGGCCCGGTTTGTTGAATTTTTCTTTTTCTTTTTCTTTTTTTTTACAGTTTTTTGTTTAATTTAGTTTTTTAATCATTTTCTTTTGTATTTTAATTTTAAAAATTTGTAACTTAAATGTTTATAAAATGTTTATACAAAATATTTATAAAATGTTTATAATTTTATGTTTATACAAATGTTTATAAAATGTTTATACAAAATATGTTTATAAAATGTTTTCTTTTTAATACAAATGTTTATAAAATGTTTTTACAAAATATGTATTTTCTTTTTAAAACCATTTTAAAAACCATGTAAAAGTAATCATTTTCTTTTGTATTTTAATTTTAAAAATTTGTAACTTAAATGTTTATAAAATGTTTATACAAAATATTTATAAAAGTAATGTTTATACAAATATATACAAATGTTTATACAAAAATGTTTATACAAATATTACAAATGTTTATAAAAATTTATAAAAATTTAAAAAAAACATTTCTCCCTCTTCCTTTATCCGGGCTTGGGACCGGCAAATGCTTGTTTGGCATAGGCGGAGTTAAAAAATATTTTTTTTTAAAGTAAAAATAGTTTTTGAAAGTATAAGTTAAAAAATTTGAATAGTATAAGTTAAAATTAAAAATTTGAATAGTATAAGTAAAAAAAAAAAATAGTTTTTGAAAGTATAAGTTAAAATTTAAAATTGAAATGTATAAGTTTAAACGTACATACCTGATACCTTGCACCGTAGCCTCATTGTTGTTCGCCTTCATGCAATGAAAGCGATTCCAAATCCAGCTCGTGGATGTCATGATCTTCTTCATCTTTCTGGTTTTGTGTTCTTTTATCGGCATTCATCCAATCTTGTACGCACACGATTGCTTCCAGAATATCGGGCTTCAAGCGGCTCCTCCTATCGCTCAACATCTTCGAACTTGCACTAAAACAGGACTCTGATGCTACCGTCGACACCGGGACCATCAGTAGATCACGTGCTATGTTAGAAAGCACAGGAAATCTCTTGTCGTGTCTCTTCCACCATTCTAAAACGGCGAAGTGATCTGGAGTCTCATCTTCGTCTTGATAAGAGTTAAGGTAAGCAGACAACTTTTGAGTAGGTTGGGAAGACTGCTTTTGTTTCTTCCTTTGTAGTATGCGACCGGCTGCTGATAGCTTAGACGCCAAGCCGGAGCTACTACTAGCCCCCCCCTGAGTTGGTCGGGTCGACGTTGCTCCTTCTTCGTACAGTATAACTAACCTGTCCAAAGCCACTTTAACTTCTGACTTCATGTCAGTAACGTCTATACCCATATATTCTCCATATCCTTCTAATAAAACCTCTACGCCATCCAATTTGATTGTAGGATCAAATATGGAAGCCAAACAATATAAAAGAGGTACTTCACCCCAATATTTTCTGAATTTGGCTTCCATATTTCTCACCGCAATTTCAAAATTTGGATAATCTCTATATTTAGAAAATAAATAAGACATGTTACAAAGTTCACGTAAAGCTAAGCAAGATGTGGGATAATAAACACCAGAAAGAGTTAATGTAGCATTGTAAAAAACTTCTAAAAATTCACAAACACTTTCAGCTGCTACCCAATCATCATCAGTAACCTGATAGTCAAAGGTGACATCCGAAGTACAATAATATGTAATAGCACTCTTAAAAGGAATTGCAGATTTCAACATCAAGTAGGTAGAGTTCCACCTAGTTGGTATATCCTTCACAAATCTTCTAAAAGTCATACCAAAATGTGCGCAAGTGCATGCAAAACTTTGTTGTCTACTTGGAGACGAGTTTAGGTGGAGCAAGCATTGTCGTAGAGTGTCTAAATGGGGTTCAAAAAATTTTAAACATTCTTTAACAACTAAGTTAATTATATGGCAAGCACACCTAACATGCATAAGTCTACCTTCTAAAATAGGCTTAAAAATTACTGACAAAGAAGACATAGCAGCATTGTTGTTTGATGCATTGTCCAAAGAGACAGAAAAAAAATTTAGCGTGAATATCATATTCACGCACGTGTCTTGAAATCTCACTTGAAATTACAGCGCCCGTGTGTGGACATTCTATAAGTTTAAGACAGATGATGCGTTTTTGCAACATCCATTGTGCATCTATATAGTGTGCAGTAATACAAATATAAGCATAACTCCATTTAGTAGTCCAAATATCAGAAGTAATAGCTAACTTACTAATATTTTCAAAATCCGCTTTCAAAGCGGCTTTCTGCTCGTTGAAGAGATGAATGGCCTCCTTTCGAGCTTGTTGCCTACTCACTTTAGTAAAGGAGGGGTTTAGAGAAAGTGATACATAATCTCGTAAAGATTCGCTTTCACCCGTCGTGAAAGGAAGTTCGTCACGAATAATATGTTTAATTAATTCGGTTTTATGCCTAGCAGCTGAATAAGTAAAGTTACCAATTGAAGAACCGGTGGCGCCGAAGCTTATTTGGGTTTGGGACGCTTGAAGTGTGTCCTTCCCGTAGCAAGTGTCGTAGTGTCTGGATATAGTCCCGGTGCCACCGCCCTTCTTCCATGCGTACTGGTTGCAACATTTCTTGCATTGTGCCTTGTACGGTTTCGGTTCCCCTTTGGCATCTAAAACAAACGAACCATCAGGATTAGTTTCAAAAATTAAAGTAAAATAATCCCAATACTTAGACCTTTTTTTCTTTTCAGGACGTTGGGTGGTACTAGCTACTTCCGGAGGAGATGGTTGGCACCCCTCCGGAATCGGATGGGTGGCTACTTGCTCAGGTGGAATTTTATTACCGTCAAAAAAATTACTAAAATAATGGTAAGTCTGTCCAGCAAGATCAGGTGGGTTTGAACCTTCACCAGCCATATATAAAATAAAATAAAGTAAACTACGCTAGAAGAAAGTAAGGGGTTGAGAGGAAGATCGGGAAGCCGTAGAGCCGGAATGGAGTTGGGAGGGAGATCGGGAAGCCGTAGAGCACCGGGGAGGGAAAGTCGTAGAACACCAGAGCACCGGGGAAGGAAAGCAGTAGAGCACCAGAGCACCGTAGAGAAATGTAGAGAATTTGTGAGGAATGAGTTGTGTTTGAAAAATAGAATTTTTGGCCTATTTATAGGAATTTTTTGGGGTTATTTTGGTAATTTTAGGCCAAAAATGACCAAAATATCCCTCCCAACGTTTTAATAACGGTTATATGGGAGGGGTATTTTGGTAAAAGAACCCCCCCCCCTCCCAAACGGTCAAATCTGGAAGGAAAAAAAAATTCAAAATCCCCCCCAACGGTCGGCTGGACCGGTCCCAGCGGGCCGGGCCGGGCCGGTCCAACCGGGCCTATAGCGGGCCGGGCCTGTTTTCTTTGAAAAAATAAAATAAAAAATGGAACGGTCCGGGCCGGGCCAGGCTCGGGCTGGAGGGGGGGGGGGGGGGCCGACCCGAACCGGATGGAAGTGGGGGGCCGGGCCGGTTCGGGCCAACAGCGGGCCGGTCCGGGCTATAAGGGGGGCGGGCCGGTCCGGTCCACGGGTGGGCCGGTCCGGTCCACGGGCGGGCCCGGGCTAGACCGGCCCAATGCACAACTTGAACTATTATGGGAGAGTCTGTTATTAAATAACCCAGAATAATATTAAGTGGAAATAAGATATAAAATGTAAATTTGTTAGGGTAGTTCAAGTAATTTAGCCCTTTCAGGTCGAGTCCTAGCTCGTACTAATTTTAGATAAGGTTAGGTAGGTTCTCAGAATAACAGAATAAAAACAAACATCCATACAATCCTTCCGCCATAAACAGAAAAAAGGGTAATAGGAAAGAGCCTCCATTATCCCATATTCTTCTCTCTCTCTCTCTCTTCCTATTCCACGCCATAGCATAGCAAAGAAGAAGAAGAAGAAGAGGAAGAAGAATGGAAGAATCTGTGGTGGATGACATCGTAAGGAGGCTACTGGAAGGCGGCAGAGGCGGAGGGGTGAGGCAGGTGCAGCTGTCCGAGTCGGAGATCCGGCAGCTGTGCATCGAGTCCAAGCGCGTATTCCTCTCCCAGCCCAATCTCCTAAAGCTCCAGGCACCCATCAATATATGTGGTACGTATAACGCCACGATCCCTCTCTCTCTCTCTCTTTTCTCTCCTAGCCCTAGCTAGCTATAAATATATTTCTATTGATGAAATTAATTAATGCAATGATCACGTAAATTTATAAATTGGATTTTGTGACTTTATATAAATGTATATATATATGGCGCGGATAAAGACCCGTCCATGGATCCCTGCCAAAGCCCCGCTCCCTAACCATCGGATCGAACGGGCCCCATGCAGGGCCCACATGATGCCATGCGATCCAACGGCCAAGGGGCATGGGGCTCCGGCGGGCCTCTGGAAACAGAGCTCCCGATTCGGACCGATATATATATATATATATATATATATGTTATTGCCGGGAAAAAAAAATATATATATATGTTATTGCCGGGGCACAATTTTTCGATGGAAAACTGAGAATATGAAACAATTGTAAAAACAATGTTCCAACGCAACACTTCTAGGAAGGTTGCGCAAGTATAACGAAGATCTAAAAAGATTTCGTTATGATATTACGAGAATCTAAAAAGATTTCGTAATCACAGCAATCAGATCGTAGTACTTCTAAAAAGAAGATACAATCAGAGTTACTGGCAGCAACGAAGAAGGTGACTGGCGATAAATGGAAGAACTCCTGCGGGGGTGAATAATCACCGTTGCTCAAAGCTTTATTCGCCCTACGCGAACAGCTTCCAGGAACCAGCAAGTTCGTCGGAGAACTTGGAACACTCCTGCTCTTCTGACTCCTCGGACGGACACGAACTCCCGTGCAAGAGCAACGCTGGTGCGACGCCTTTCCTCTCTCTCTCGAAGGCTGCAGATCAGAACTGTGTTAAAGAACACGTCTGAAATCTCTGTTTACTTGTGCTAAAGAACACTTCGTAAACTTTCTGGTGGCTTCTCTTTCTTTTCTGTTCTGTAACCTGTGAGAGAGGAGGAGGAGGCCTTATATAAGCCCCTGCAACAACTGTCCGGTTAGCACAATGTTAGGGACGTGGTAGTAACCACCCCGAACATGGAGCAACCGTTCAGAACAAGCAAGGACACGTTCTGCTGGAAGTTGTGCCACCAGCGTAATTTACACTTTACGCACACAGTCCCTTTTACGCACCCTACGCACACTACGCACTCTACGCACACTGCGTACGCTGCGCACTCTGCGCACTCTACGCACGCTGCGTATGCTGCGCACACTGCGCGTACAGGGCGTACTGGGCTGCGTACTGGGCTGCGTAACTGGGCCAGCGTAACTGGGCTCGCGTAACGGGCCGCGCAACGTGGTCGCGCAAGTGGCTCGCGCAACGAGCGCAACTTAAGCACACTATTCACCTAGCGACGATGCTGACGTGCTAAGTACAAAGTGCGCCAACAAAATGCCACATTACGCCTCATGAGCCCTTGAGTCCGAGCCCGAGTCCGAGCCCGAGTCCGAGTCTGAGTCCGAGTCGCTAAGCCCCAACGGGGCTTAGCTCCTATGGAAATAAATTTTCCAAGAGCAAAAAACATGAATGCTTTAATTGTTGATTTTAGCCTTTTTCTCATTAGAAAAATAATCCCACATGGCAAACCCATGTGCACCTCCACACCACATGTGCATCTCCAATAATAGCAAAGCTAATATATAGAGATACAAACCATTTGTTTTTTCCGATGTGGGACTAAACCTTTCTAAAGGAAAAACCAAAAACCCAACAATCTCCCACATATCTCTATATATGGATATAAGTGTTTCCCACAGTAACTGTCCATCATGCATTAGGAGAGATGTCGCTTACGACTTGAATTTTTCCGCATGGGTCAAAAATCAAACTATAATACAAGAATGGACTAAGCCTTGAATTCTGCATCATAGCTGAAATTCTTTCCACTCACATAATGTAGTTACATGTGCTTCTGGCTACACATTAAAGGTCCTGTGGCAGCCTGGTTTCAGTGTATAATTTTGGGTGTCTACAAGTTTACCCTCAAGAGACGGCCTGATATCTCTGTCATACACTATAGGTGAGTTCATTATAAAGAGACATGGCATGAAGCGCTTTGCGCTTCCCTTGCGGTGCTACGCCGCTATGACATGGCTTAAAGCCGAGGCCTTATCCCGTACCGGGAACCTCATCGTAGTGTCATACTACAGTAGCATGAGGCAACCGCCTCTTTGTAGTGCCAAACTACCCAGCATGAAGCCTTAGGCTCCCTTGCGGTGTTATGCCGCAACGACATGGCTTGCAAGGCCGAGGCTTTATCCCTAACCGAGTACCTCATGGTGGTGTCGTGCCACTGTAACATGAGGAACTCCTCCTCTTTGTAGTGCTGACTACACCCCTCTTTATATTTAACATACAGCATTAGGCTAACTGCCTATTTGCGGTGCTACGCCGCTGTGACTTAGCCTGCAAAGTCGATGCTTTATCCTATTCCTGGACAGCACCCCACATATAGGAACCTCATTGTGGAGTCACCCCACTGTAGCATGGAGTTTCACTCCTTGTAGTGCTACTCTACCGTGCTTCCTGTAAAGCACTCCAGGCATTCACTCTGCCTTAGAACTCATTAAGGCAATTAAGCCAACCTTCCCACAGGAACCGTTTTTTGCAGAAAACAATAGTAGACAACAGTGGTTATAGGTCCGTAACCTCTCCATGCCCAATAGAACATGTACCCACCGTTCCTGATATTCTTCCGATTAGTGGTCCTCCCTTGAACCAAAAGCTAGATGCCTTGTAGATAAATCTTTGAACTATTAGCATAAAACTTTATGGTAAGAATACAATAATCCAATATCAGAATGCCTTCAAGCCCATTTTACAAGCTATGTCATCGACCAGCTAGCGCTTGAGGCCCTTGGTGAACGGATCCGCCAGGTTCTCCTGACTCCGAACATCAATCACTGCAATAACACCTCTCTTGATAAGATCGTGTACTGCCCTGTGCTTCAACCGCACAGTCCTCTTCTTCCCGTTGAAATGGCCATTTGATGCCACCGCCGCAGTCGCCTGGTTGTCGCAGTATATCGGTATCGCCGGTATTTGCGCCATAACCAATGGAAGATCATACATGAGCTCCCGAAGCTATTCTGCTTCCTCGGCTGCGGTATCTAGTGCAAAGAACTCAGATTCCATGGATGACTACGAGAGCATAGTCTGCTTCTTCGACTTCCACGATATAGCAGCTCCACCCATTGTGAAAACGTATCCACCTGTGGACCTCTCGCTCTCCACCTCTGAGCACCAACTGGCATCACTGAAGCCTTCCACTACCGACGGATCTCCGCTGTAGTACAGTGCATATGTCTGAGTCTTCTTGAGATATCTCATAACCCGTTTCACAGCTTTCCAGTGTTCAGCACCTGGGTTGCTCGTGAAACGACTCAGCATTTCCACGGCGAAAGCTATGTCAGGCCTTGTGGCAGTAGTAGCATACATCAAACTTTCCATTACGCTTGCATACTCCAGCTGCCTGATGCTTTCCCCTGAATTAGGCTTCAGCTTCAGATCACACCTGTACGGCGTATCGATCCCTGGAAGATCTCGATACCCATAACGAGTGATCATTTTCTCAATATAATGAGACTGTGACAGCGCTAGTCCAGTGTCTGTCCGGATGATCTTGATCCCTAAGATCACATTAGCTTCCCCCAAGTCCTTCATACTGAACTTGCTTGAGATGAATTTCTTTGTCTCCGTGACACAGCTAATATCCGTACCTAGGATAAGCATGTCGTCCACGTACAGACAAACGATCACACCTCTTCCATCAGCGAACTTCGTGTAAACACACTTGTCCGTATCGCTGACCATGTAACCATTTGACCTTATAACTTTGTCAAATTTCTCATGCCACATCTTGGGAGCCTGTTTAAGACCGTACAAAGATTTCACCAACTTGCAGACTTTGTCTTCAAGACCCCTGATGACAAATCCCTCTGGCTGTTGCATGTAAATCTCTTCGGTCAGCTCGCCATTTAGGAAAGCCGTATTCACATCAATCTGATGTATCACCATCTTATTTATTGCTGCGAGAGCAATCAACATTCTGATGGTGGTCATCCGGGCTACTGGAACATACGTGTCAAAATAGTCAATCCCCTGCTTCTGAGAAAACCCCTTGGCTACCAACCTAGCCTTGAACTTGTCAATAGTTCCGTCTGCTTTCAACTTCTTCTTGAAGATCCATTTGCATCCGATGGGTTTCGCTCCTTCAGGAAGATCAACCAACACCCAAGTGTTATTTGAGGTGATGGAATCAATTTCATTGTCAATCGCCTCCTTCCAGAAAACTGCGTCTCTGGTCTTCATCGCCTCATCATAGGTAAGCGGATCAGCTTCCACATGATAGGTGACAAAGTCACTTCCGAAGTCCTTCGGCCTCCTCACACGCTTAGCTGACGGCTCAGCTTGTTCTGGTTCAACCGTTGTTTCAACAACAATATCTTCTTGGACCACACCTTCATTGAAGACTTCAGTTTCTTGCGCACCCTCATTGTTCTCCGGAATATCCGCAAGAACAATATTCCTGTGCCGTGCAAATTTGTCTTCAAAATATTCTGCGTCGCGAGATTCAATGATATGATTTGACTCTATATCAAGAAATCTCCGAGCATCACTTTTCTCGGCATACCCCAAGAAGATCGTCTTAGTAGTCCTTGTCCCAAGCTTCTGAATCTTCAGATCTGGAAGCTTGACATATGCCAGACACCCCCACACTCGAATGACATTCAAGTTAGGTCTGACTTTGAACCAGAGTTCATGAGGAGTAATGTCAGAAGGTGCATGAGGCACCCTATTCAGAATAAAAGTGGCCGTCAATGCAGCTTCTCCCCAGTAGCACTTAGGAAGACCAGCAGTCAACAACATTGAGTTAATCATTTCTGTTAACGTTCTGTTCTTCCTCTCTGCTACTCCGTTTGATTGAGGAGAGTACGGAGCCGTAGTCTCATTGACAATTCCATGTTCTTTGCAGAACGATGCGAATTCATGAGACCTGTACTCCCCACCTCGATCACTTCTTATCCTTTTGAGTTGTTGTCCAGTCTGCCGCTCAGCTTCGGCTCTGAACTCCTTGAACTTCTCGAATGCTTCGTCTTTAGCCTTCAGCAAGTAGACGAACGCATACTTTGAGAAGTCATCGATGAAGGTTATGAAATACTTCATCCCGGCCTTTGTAGAGAACTGTTTGAAGTCACAGATATCGGAGTGAACCAACTCCAGAAGATCTGTACTTCGATTAACCCGAGGAAAGGGTTTTCTTGTGATCTTCGTTTGAGCACAAACTTCACATTTCTCTACCTTACCCCCACATTTGGAGATAAGTCCTAGACTAGACATTCTGTTTATTCGTTTATAATGAACATGTCCTAGCCTATTATGCCACAACTCAAGAGTATAAGCAGAATGAGTGACTTCATTAATTACATTGGACTGATTTACAAGCTGAATTTTGAACATTCCTTCGGTATAAAAAGCTTTCCCGAAATATGTTCCTTTGATAGACATCACCATCTGGCCAGCATTGATGTCCATCCTGAGGCCTGCTTTGCAGAGTAGGCCTCCTGAGATCAGGTTCTTGGCGATAGCAGGTACGTGCTTCACGCCTTGAAGCGTCAGAGACTTCCCCGAAGTCAGCTTCAACACCACCGTCCCGATCCCGAGCACTTCAGCTTGTGCCTGGTTCGCCATCATAACCACTTCAGAAGTAGGTGTATAGGTAGTGAACCACTCCTTACTGGAGCAGACATGGCAGGAGGCTCCAGTGTCTACCCACCAGTCAGTGTCAGCCCTTACTGCATCAACCTGTGCAATCATAGCAACTACGTCAGTGATCATAGATACCTTACTAGGCTCTCCTTGCTCTGATTGCTTGGTCTTTGCTTTGCACTCATTCTTAAAGTGGCCCTTCTTGCCACACTTGAAGCAAGGCATTTCAGACTTTGGCTTCTTTTTCTTGATAGAAGTTCCCTTGACTTTTAGATTGTCAGGGTTCTTTTTCTTGCTGTGGAAAGCCGCCTGCTTTCCCTTTGGTTCCTTGGTCTGAACCAGATTGGCGTTAGCCAATTGCTTGGACAGTGTGTCCACCTTCAGTTGAGCCCGCATCTGGTCCTCAACATAGATTTCCTGTAGGAGATCTTCAAGGGTGATCTCCAACTTCTTCCTATGCATGTTTGCATAGAATTTGCTCCACCCAGCGGGGAGCTTTGAGACAATCCCTCCAACAACAAACTTGTCGGGGAGGGGCATCACCTCGTCTTCCAGCTTCTGTCGCAGTTTCAGGAACTCCTTCACCTGCGGCAGCATAGACTTTTCGTCCTCAAAGAACCACTTGTGATATTTTTCAACCACAAATATTTTACTGTGGTTCTTGTCTTCTTCGTAGAGTTTTTCTAGAGACTCCCATATGTCTCTAGCGATACTCTTCTTAGAATAGGATTCTGCAAGTGAATCCTCCATAGCATTCAGGATAAGCAGCCTGCAAATGCTATTTTCTCTTCTCCACTTGGCCTGAAGTTTAGTAGCCGCAGAGATTGCGGCAGCAGACCCAGTATCTGGAACAGTAGGTTCCTCTTCAAGAAGCACGTGATCCACGTCTCTGAGTTGAAGAGTGAGAAAAACCTTCCTCTTCCAGACTTGATAATGCTCTCCATCAAACTTCTCTAACTTACAAAAGTCGGTGTTTAGGAGTGAAACATTAATGTTTTCCATCGTAGCAATAAAGGTTTGAGATTGTTATTGCCGGGGCACAATTTTTCGATGGAAAACTGAGAATATGAAACAATTGTAAAAACAATGTTCCAACGCAACAATTCTAGGAAGGTTGCGCAAGTATAACGAAGATCTAAAAAGATTTCGTTATGATATTACGAGAATCTAAAAAGATTTCGTAATCACAGCAATCAGATCGTAGTACTTCTAAAAAGAAGATACAATCAGAGTTACTGGCAGCAACGAAGAAGGTGACTGGCAATAGATGGAAGAACTCCTGCTGGGGTGAATGATCACCGTTGCTCAAAGCTTTATTCGCCCTACGCGAACAGCTTCCAGGAACCAGCAAGTTCGTCGGAGAACTTGGAACACTCCTGCTCTTCTGACTCCTCGGACGGACACGAACTCCCGTGCAAGAGCAACGCTGGTGCGACGCCTTTCCTCTCTCTCTCGAAGGCTGCAGATCAGAACTGTGTTAAAGAACACGTCTGAAATCTCTGTTTACTTGTGCTAAAGAACACTTCGTAAACTTTCTGGTGGCTTCTCTTTCCTTTCTGTTCTGTAACCTGTGAGAGAGGAGGAGGAGGCCTTATATAAGCCCCTGCAACAACTACCCGGTTAGCACAATGTTAGGGACGTGGTAGTAACCACCTCGAACATGGAGCAACCGCTCAGAACATGCAAGGACACGTTCTGCTGGAAGTTGTGCCACCAGCGTAATTTACACTTTACGCACACAGCCCCTTTTACGCACCCTACGCACACTACGCACTCTACGCACACTGCGTACGCTGCGCACACTGCGCACTCTACGCACGCTGCGCACACTGTGCGTACTGGGCGTACTGGGCTGCGTACTAGGCTGTGTAACTGGGCCAGCGTAACTGGGCTCGCGTAACGGGCCGCGCAACGTGGTCGCGTAAGTGGCTCGCGCAACGAGCGCAACTTAAGCGCACTATGCGCCTAGCGACGATGCTGACGTGCTAAGTGGAAAGTGCGCCAACAAAACGCCACATTACGCCTCATGAGCCCTTGAGCCCGAGTCCGAGCCCGAGTCCGAGTCCGAGTCCGAGTCGCTAAGCCCCAACGGGGCTTAGCTCCTATGGAAATAAATTTCCCAAGAGCAAAAAGAATGAATGCTTTAATTGTTGATTTTAGCCTTTTTCTCATTAGAAAAATAATTTCACATGGCAAACCCATGTGCACCTCCACACCACATGTGTATCTCCAATAATAGCAAAGCTAATATATAGAGATACAAACCATTTGTTTTTTCTGATGTGGGACTAAACCTTTCTAAAGGAAAAACCAAAAACCCAACAATATATATATATCGGGCGCCGCGCAGACCGCCTTAGGTGCTACACCCCCACCGCTACACCCCCACCTGCGCCGAGCGTTTACGGGTCTCCTCCCTGGATGCCAGCTGGCATCCACCAGGTGCTTTCCTCGAGTTGCACCCCATGCTCTTCTCTCGAGGAGGCAGGGGCCCACGTGGTGGGACACCCCAACTCATCCCTCGGGTTCTCGTGCCCCCCTGGGAGCAACCTACGGAGATCCCCCTGGCGCTATCTGCCTCTACCGCCGTCTGTGCTCCCTCCTTGGGAGGCTTGTCGTGCGTTGGAACGGTTCAGTCCTCTCCCCGGGTCAGCCCACGTGGCCCTCGTTCGAATTTCCCCCCTCGGGCGCCGCGCAGACCGCATTAGGTGCTACACCCCCACCTGCGCCGAGCGTTCTCGGTAGGGATGGCAATGGGGCGGGTAGGGGTCGGGGACCATATCCCCCATCCCCATCCCCGAGTAGTGTTTGAATCCCTATTCCCGTCTCCATTCCCCGTCGGGTTTTATTTTTTACCCCCATCCCCATCCCCGTTAAACAATGCATTTCCCGTCCCCGTCCCCGCCCCGTTAGCACTTTCGGGGCCAAATGTTCTCATCTCCGTCTCTCGTTCGATTAACAAATTTTCATGTACATTATATAAGTTTAAAAAATTATTTTCTTTCAAAAAAAACTACATGGCATGTTAATAATGGTTTTCATAAAATAAATATATATATTACTAGTTAAATCAAGAGAACATACCATTTCCAAAGGGTTGCACATATGGATATGGATATAAGTAATCGGGGTCGGAGATTTATCGGGCGGGGAGTACTATACCCATACCCGTCCCCGAATCCGATCGAAGATTTTTTTTAATCCCCATCCCCGTTTTTAAATCCCCAAACCCGTCCCCATCGGATAAAAAAATCGGTTCCCCGTCGGGTTCGGGGGGATATTGCCATCCCTAGTTCTCGGGTCTCCTCTCTGGGTGCCAGCTGGTATCCCCCAGGCGCTATCCTCGAGTTGCGCCCCTTGCTCTTCTCCCGGGCAGGCAGGGGCCCACGTGGTGGGACACCCCTACTCATCCCTCGGGCTCTCGTGCCCCCCCTGGGCGCAACCTGCTGAGATCACCTTGGCGCAATCTGCCGGCCTCTCGTGCCCCCCTGGGCGCACCCTGCTGGGTCCACCATGGCACAACCAGCTAGTTCACCCTTGGCGCAACCTACTGGCCTCCCCCTGGCACATCCTGCTGGGCTCTCCTTGGCGCGGCCTGCTGCCATCTCCCTGACACTTCCTGCTGGCCTTTCCCCGGCGCCACCTGCTGACATCACCCCAGCGCTACCTGCTGGCATCACCCTGGCGCAACCCACGGTTCGCGCAGGGCCTCCCACGGTGGGTCACCCCCCTTTGGCCCGAGATTGCGCGGGTCCCCCCTTGGCGCCCCCAACTTTCGGAGATGACTTTCTCCATCCGTCGGCACACGAGATGAGCTACGCACTCCCTCTAATGTGTCTTCCTCCGACGCCATTCGCGTCGGGTGTAGACTCGCATCGCCCTTTGGTGCACGCACCGACTTGCGCCCCCTCCATGGCGCAACCCGCGACCAGCGGTGACCCAACTCGCCCCTCGGAGCGCGCGATCTCTCAAGCCAGCCATGTAGGCCAGGCGCTTCCTTTGGCGATCCCGCTCCCCACCCCGTCGTATGACGCCACTCTCCCCGGCCTCGCTGGCATTGCGCACCCCAATGCCCACCCCAGGGCGGCTGCCCCACTCGGAGACTCCGCTCACTCGGCTATCCCCAGTGCGCCCCCCCCCCCCCCCCCCGCTCCCTCTTACGTCGAGGCCCTCCGGCCAGATCGGGGGCGGCATTTTCCCCCTCCAGTGGTGGAGATTCTGCTTCCGGATATAAACTTTCCGCCATCAATCGCCGGATACCCCATTCGGGTCCCCTTCGCCGCGATGGAAATCTCCTCCCTATCCTCCTCCTTTACTAAGACGTTTGTTCTTAAATTTGGATCCGGATGCCCGAAAATCACCATTGTCACGGAAGCTGTCGCCAGGTGGGGCCTCTCCGCAACATACCGGGAGGCTCCGCTTGACCCCAAACACATGTTCCTACACCTTTCATCCGAATCAGACTATTCAGTAGTCCGGGCCAAGGGCACTTCCAGAATCGGCTCGCAGACCGCTAAAATCGTCAAATGGTCTCCCGATTTCAAACCAAAAGTTGACTCAACAATCATATCCACATGGATCACCCTTCCCAACCTCCCCCCGGTTTGCTTCCCCACAACTGCCCTCAAACGGATAGCCAGCTCCTTTGGGATCCTGGTAGCCATCGCAGAAGAAACCCGCAACCTCTCCAAGTGCAACTACGCGAAGATTTGCGTGGAGTTAGACCTCGTGAATGACCCCCCCAAACTTATAGAGATCGAGCTCGGAGATCAAACACATCGCCAACCGCTGGTTTATGACAACAACATCATCTTCTGTAAACACTGTCAGATGAGCGGCCACCTAATGCAGCACTGCTTCCGAGCCCACCCAGAACTAAAGAAGCCCAGCCAGCGCACCCCACGTGCGCCGGCTGTTCACCGTGACCCTGTCACTGTCAATCAAACTTCGCCTCCCAATACTACCACCATGATTGACAGTCCTACACGTCTGCCCTACCACCGTCCGTCCGTCATGACTAGCTCCGCTATCTTCCCATTCATTCCACCTGCCATTTCTCTCAACGATTCGTTCGAACTCCTCACATGCACCACCTCTGACAGTGCTCCCGATAACTCAAGTGAGCCACTTCTTCCATCCCTGGCGTAGACATCCGACAAGATTCCCCTAAGCCCAGTTGTCCTGCCGAGCGGCATAACCCCCCTCACACACATCACCCAGGCGCTGATATTGCTCTCTCCACGCAACCCACCAACTCATCAGAGTTCATCATCCCCCCCTCCCGAGGACTCTCACTCCCCCCCACTAACCACCTGCTGCCTTTTTCAGCCTGGAAAGGTCCACACGGAGAGCCGCTCTGACCAGTTCAATGAACACCGGCCTTTCGACGCTCATCCATCTTGCCCCACAGTCGAGCCGACTACCCCCTCGACAGATGCTGGACCCCCTCGGTACCCTCCCCCTCACACAGCGGACGCTCAACCCAGCTTCAACCCTACCTTAACCGGCAGGTTCTGGCAAGCCAAGGAAGCGGGCTTTCTGGACAGGGGCAACCCCCTTTGCGCCCTGGAAGAACATGTTAATGACTCAACTACCAACTTCACAGAGGGCAATGATAGTAGCGAACCAGGTGGGACTAGCAAAGCTACCGGACTCAACGGGTCCACCACTACACCCATCAAAAAAATCTCCTCCAAGAAGAACAAAAACAAACAAAAGCAGCAGACGGCCATAACAACAAGGTCCGCCATGAAGCTTAATCACCTCCCTCCCACTCCCACATTTAATGCTTAACATCATCTCCTGGAACGTGAGAGGGCTTGGCAACAAACCGACGATGAACAGAATCCTCAGCCTCAAGAAAACTAATCGTATAGACCTCTTAATCATTATTGAACCAAAAATTCCTCGAAGAAGAATCAAAGCCACTCAACTCAAGCTTGGATTCCCTCATGCCATCGCCGGATGTAACGACATCTGGATTTTCTTCGCTCCAGATTTCAAATTTGGCACCATTAAAGACTCGCCTCAGGCTCTTTCCTGTTGGGTTGAACATCCGACCCTCAAGTCCCGCTCCATCCTTTCTGCCGTCCATGGCCGTTGTGACATCCCCGAGCGTAGATTACTTGGGATGACCTGTTGGAAACTGCTCTTCCATATAAGGTCTTCTGTGGCTCTGCATCGGAGATTTCAACACGGTGTCTTACAGAGGAGAAATCCGGTGGCCACACACCCCCCAGCCTGCGATGAATGACTTCAATAACTTCACCTTCTACGGGAACCTAACCCCCATCCCCTTCCACGACAGTGCATTCACCTGGTGCAACATCCAGGAGGGTCATCTGCGGCAATACTCCCGTTTAGATCGGACGATGATCAACGACTGTTGGTCCGACATGGGCCTGATCACAAACTTCTCTCATATGAACTCCACTGAATCGGACCACTCCCCTCTCCTCGTCCAGATCAACAACTACACTAGCACCAAAAAATCATTCCGCTTCCTCGACTTTTGGCGACATCATCCACAATTCCAGAACATCGTGGCTTCCGCTTGGAACTCCGTTTCGGACATAGATCCTCTGGCTCGGATGGCGGCCAAACTTAAAGCCACTCGTAAGGCGTTATCATCTTGGAGTAAAGAGGCTTTCAGAGACATCTTCCAGGCTATCAAGGAGGCGGAGGACAACGTCACCCGCGCTGAAACCTCGTTTGACATTAACAGATCCTCGGCTGCCCGCGCCTCGCTTAACCTCGCAAGATGAGTGTGTTATTGACTGACAAGGGAGAGTCTAAAATCTTCACAGATACAATGGAAGACGAATACAAGTAGGAGTGGATACATACCATTAGGCCTGTCAATGGTAGCTTATTGGTCGGATATTGGCATTACCATATCCGAACCATTAACTATCGGATATATTCGATAACAATCTGATATCCTATCGGATAGAAGTTTTGGCTACCGTATCCGTTACCGATAATTTTAACAGATATCGGATAATATCCGAACCAATAAGATTACTAAAAAAAAATTAAAAAATAGAAGAAAAAAATCAAAACCAACAGATTTTCACATTGAAACAACATATTTTCATATTGAAACGACATATTTTGTAAGAAACAACAGATTTCTACATTGGAACGACATATTTTGTCGAGAAACAACATATACAATAGATTTAAGGCTAAATTCTGAATTCCTGATGGCCCAATATATTTTAAATTTATTAAATAATTTAAATATTATTGGTTCGGATATTATTGGTCCGGATATGACACTTACCGTATCCGTATCCGATATCCGATATGATATCCGAATCCGTATCTGTATCCAAAATTTTGGATATTTTCGGTTCGAATACGGATCGGATACAGATTTTCGGTCTACCATTGACATGCCTACATACCATGCAGAAGGTATTAAGTTTCTTACAGGCAAACTTCACTTATGAGCAGGTACAGTTGCCAAAGGGCAAGTAGGCTTTGAAAAATTGATAAGTTTTCAGAGTGAAGTAGACAGAAGATGCTACTCATGCTTAATACAAAGCGAGACTGATAGTTAAAGGTCAACGTAAGGTATAGATTTTGATGAAATCTTCTAGTCGGTCATCATGTTGGCATCCATCAGGGTGGTGCTAGCTTTAGCATCCAACATCGATTTGGTGGTTGAGTAGATGGACGTGAAGACATTCCTCCACGATGATTTAAATGAGGAACTATACATAGATTAGTCCAAGGAATTATGTTAAAATGGTAAGTCATATTTGGTCTGCCGGTTGAAGAAGAGTATATATGATCTGAAACAGGCTTCGCGACAGTGGCTTAGAAAGTTCGAGTCGTTTATAGGGGAGAATGATTATGCACATATGAAATCGGACCATTGTGTATTTGTGAAGAATTTTATCGAGAATGATTTCATCATTTTATTGCTCTATGTTGATGAAATGCTATTGGTGGTTTGGAATGCCACCATGATAGCAAAGTTGAAGCGTCAACTAGACACTACTTTCTCTATGAAAGATTTGGGTGCATCGAAGACTTTTTTTGGAATGGAGATGAACCGAGAGAGTCCACGTTATTATAGTTGTCCCAAAATGAGTATATTCACCAGGTACTTCAGCGTTTCTGGTTGGACAGGTTGAAGACAGTGAGCACCCCTCTTGTAGGTCACTTTAAGCTTGCTGTGGAACAATGTCCATCAATCGAGGATGAAAAGGAAGATATGAAGAAAGTTTCATATGCTTCAGCTGTGAGGAGTCTCATGTATGCTATGGTGCGTACAAAGCCAGATATTACTCATACAATTGGTATGGTTAGCAGGTATTTTTCCAATCCAGAGATGATACATTAGAGTGCAGTCAAGTGGATCTTTCGTTATCTTTAATGCACTGTTGATTGGAATCTTTCATTCAGGAGTGACAAGCCGAAGTTGGTTGGATATACCGACGGTGATATGGTTGGTGATGTGGATATTAGGAGATCGACTTTGTACTATGTCATGATGTTTGCTGGTGGAATAGTTTCGTGGCATTCGTAGTTGCAGAAGTGTGTTGCGTTGTCTACGATAGAGACAGAGTTCATTGCCATGACGGAAGCTTGCAAGGAGTTACTATGGATGAAGTTCTTGCAGGAAATGAAGCTTAAGCAAGAGTAATATATTTTACTTTACGATAGCCAAAGTCCTATTCACCTTGGAAAGAATTCGATATTTCATAGTCGGTCCAAGACTATTACAACTCGGCTTCATTGGATACAAAATGTGTGGATGTGGCACTGGAGAAGGTACATACCTAGGTTCACAATATCGATATCAGAATCGGTATTGGACTATTCCTATGAGTATTGGTATCGGTGATATCGGTAGTATCGACGGTTTCGGATCGGAGTATCGAATTTTTTGGTATTGGAAAACAAATAATTATTAGTAAATTATTTACATTTAAAACATATATTTTATACATTTAGGTATACTTTTAAGTATTTTCAGTGTTATTTCTTAGTAGTTTTAAATTAAATGAAATAGTAGTCACCATTACCGATTGGTTTACATATAATAGATTGATTTTTTTTCTTTGACATGCTTTTACAACCTTATTATGCTTTAAACCCTTGTTGATTTGTCTTTTTCGTTTAATTTTCTTTGTCGAATTGACCGGAAAAGAGACCCCCAATGTCGGTAATGGTCAATATCGGGTATCGGTCGGTATCGGATCGGGACATGCCAATCCGTATCGGTATCGGCCATATCGGATCGGTATCGGTCGATACTTTAAACCATCATGCAAAGGACAATGGAGCGGATATGCTCACAAAGATTTTGCCAAGGAAAAATTTAAGTACAGCAGGAGGATTGTCAGAATGGTGAGCTCCACCACCTAGTTGGAAAGGGGAAGATTTGTTGCTATTGGATGGAATTTTTAACCTATGTGGAGAAGATTCTGGAGTGCGACGAGCGCCATCAATGTGTCGTAGAAGCTCGAAAAATCGAAGTCGGCAATGCTGGCTTGATTTGAGCGTGTCAGAAGCATTGGAAGATTGTTGTCAATATGAGCGGTATACCGTTATAGGTGTCGGTACACCGCCAGTATACCGATCTGCTACATTTTTTGTTCCAAAAAGGTTCTATCTCAAAAGTATAATTTTTGGTATATCGCGTTCGGGGATATCATCGCTGTTTGGTCCTCGTCATCTCTGTCTTCGGTAATTTCTTGTAATCCATTTTCATTGCTTTGAATAGTTGAGGTGAACCAGTTGGATCGACGAAGAAGTTTGTAGAGGGTGTAATATTCTATTTCATTAATGAAGCCTTTTCTAGGGTTGGACTCCGATTGTTTCGTGATTTTTTCCGCAAGAATTTTCCACATCAAATGTGACTTTGTTTGCGTTTGACTTTTCTGTGTGATTTTGGCAAATTGGTTTTGTACATTTTCTTTGGTCCTTTGACAGTCTCTTGGTTTGGGGGGAGCCGTTTCCACGTTTCGTTCCCAAAATGTTGCACGTGACATATGTGTGGGGGAAAATGGTGTCCGTTTCCGTATTGTTTCTTATTTTGTATCCATATTCGTGCAATCTTGGGGATTATGTAGGTACCTATTTCGAAATGTTCGTATTCCATCTTGCTTCCTTGCCTAGAGCAATTCTTAAGCTGTTTGAGATTCTAGTTATATGAATCATAACTTATGTTCACTCTGATGCATTCTAGTGTTATAGTCTACTAAATCTATTATGATGTCTCTAAGCCCCTAGCTGGTTTTCTAACATTTCTGGTCTATATATTACAGGTGATCTACATGGACAATACCTTGACCTTCTAAGGATTTTCGAGCGTGGTGGCTTTCCTCCTTCTGCAAGTTATTTATTTCTCGGAGACTACGTTGATCGTGGCAAGCGAAGCTTAGAAACAATATGTTTGCTTCTAGCTTATAAAATTAAGTACCCCGACAAACTTTTCCTATTAAGGGGGAACCATGAAGATGCAAAGATCAATCGTGTCTATGGCTTCTACGATGAATGTAAACGAAGGTTCAACGTTCGCCTTTGGAAAATCTTCACCGATTGCTTCAACTGTTTGCCTGTCGCTGCATTGATCGACGAGAAGATACTCTGTATGCATGGAGGTCTTTCTCCAGACCTGGATGACTTGAGTCAGATAGAAGAAATTGAAAGGCCTACTGAGGTTCCTGATGGAGGGCTTCTCTGCGATTTGGTTTGGTCAGATCCTGACCCTAAGATTGACGGATGGGGGTTGAGTGACAGAGGGGTTTCATGTACTTTTGGAGCCGATAAGCTTATAGAGTTTTTGGACAAGCATGACCTTGATCTTGTATGTCGAGCACATCAGGTCACTAGATATTTTCTCACTCAATTAATTTGTTACTAAAATTTCTTTATTTTTTGCGCTCTGACAATATTTTACTTTCTTTAATAATTCTCAGGTTGTTGAGGATGGATACGAGTTTTTTGGAGACCGGAGGCTAGTTACGATATTTTCGGCCCCTAATTACTGTGGAGAGTTTGATAATGTCGGTGCCTTTGTGAGCATAGATGAGACCCTTATGTGCTCTTTTCAAATTTTGAAGCCTATCGATAAGAAAGTAGTAGCAGTAGGCACAGCAGAAGGAAGCTCAAAAATACAAAAAAAAATAATTCATACAAAGGTAAGACATGCAGCAACTTTGTAATTCGGTAATAGCCACTCTAGGAAGCAAAATTTCCAGTAATTAAATGTAGAAAATTTCTGAAAACTATAGAATATATTATATATACAAATTGAAAAATTCAAGCATGTCATAAAATATAATCATGTAAATGTGAACAGGAGAGGAATTTTGGGGAGTGGCCAGAAGAACTGAGATCATAAGGGATGGTATTGTCCGTTATTTCTATAGAATAAAAACTGCATATAATAGCATTGATTGGGATGGAAACTATGTTGCATGAATACGGACACGAACACAGAAACGGGTACTGGTACACATAAGGACACGAACACAGAAACGGGTACTGGTACGGATAAGGACAAGATACGGATACGAGATACACGCCTTTGTCAAATAAGTACACATGTACCCCTAGGTTGCACAAATACTGACACGAATATGTATAAGGACATGATACGGACCCAGTCCTACGAGCACCATTTTTTTGTGTCCCTGCAACATAGTATAGAAATAACATAAAATTAATGGTGAAGTGAAAGTTATAATGTCATGATCATCTCCTTACTAAGCTGTGAACTATTCACCATTGATGTTTGGTAGTTCAAGACTATTATGATTTTGATTTACTAGTACTGTGTAAGTTTAGTTATGTGAATTAGCAATGAGCGAAATATAAGAGACCCAAATGAATTCTTAATTCAACATGAAATCTGATATCTTGCAGTGGATGTAGAATTTTTTTTTTGCTAAATAAATTTTGTTTCTCTATTTTTGTTTTGAAAATGCCAATTGCTGTTTTTCCTTGTTTACAGTCCCCAGGGTTTGGAAGTGGTTGATTTTCTTCATTCATTCCTAGATGTAAGCCTAGCTGAAGGGGGAGACTTGCAGGGTTTGGATTAGCAAGAGCTCTTGAATTCTTTTACTCTATCATTTGGTGGTATTTAACCACAAAGTGGTAAACACCAGTGTACACCATGTGGAATCATATTTCATTGGATATTCTATTGAATTTCTGTAAATTAATAGTGAATGATCTCTCTCTCTCTCTCTTTTTTCCTGTACAGAAATTAATATTTTCTCCTCTATAGGAATATGTCCAACCTTCTTTATCATCAAATCAGACATGTTTTCAAGACAGCTAATTCTCCTCTTTTACTCTAATCAATATGTATGTTCTGCTAACGGTTTGAGTACTCACAAGTTGCGAAGATGTAAGAAAAATGTGTTTTCCTTCACTTTATTACTCCTCAGTTTGGTGTGATTTATTCTTTATGCAGCAGTAATACAAGTTCTGCATGTTTATGCGAAAGACAATACCTTGAGTTCCTTAGCAATTATGGTGACAGGTAAGGTAAAAGTTATGGAGCGAGTCCGAGCACAATGTCCTTTATACTACAAATCTCTTGCAATCCATTACCCAAACAATCCAATAGATCAAGAGATAAAATAAAAAAGAAAGAAACATCATGGTTACTTCCTTTCCCCTATAAATGCAATATGCACTAAGCAATCCACATGGAAGGAACAGGAGTTGTCAAGATCATCGTAAATCCCATACGTGTTTTGTTGATGTCAAATATATTAAAGGCAAAGACTAATCGTGTTGTTTGAGCTTAATCACTATCACGAATTAGAAGTTCACAATATACGAAGGAAAGGTATATTACTTGTTTGCACCTAATATTTTAATTTGATGGCCGAGAGAATAATAGGGGACTTTTGGGCCTGTACTTGGATAGCATCGGTCCTACACAAGCCTTATAGGCCCATTTAGCCCAAACAGAAAGACCTAGGCAGGTAACCATGCCCATTCGTGTGCACGATGGATCTGAATCTTGAATCTGCTGCTAACTCCCAAGAGTAGTGGTCATGACTTACGGGTAAATGCCAGGAGTGGCCACGGGAATAGCGAACACCCCCAGAAACATACTAGAAAGTGTCATAGAAGTACAAATGTGAGGGTAAATCATGGAGAATGGTTCTACAAGCTACTAGTTAAACAAGTGCTGGATGACTTCAAATAGCCAAAAACTCAAAGAAGAAAAGATCCCCTGATCAATCAACAATTTACCATTTATCAACTAATTTATTTTTATCTTCAATTTTAAGTAAAACCTGATAGGTCTCGGGCTCTTAAAAGATAGTCCATTGTCGATGGAGATAGGTAGATGAAGGCGACTATCGCTCGTTATACAGCTTGCACATGTATCATTCTTTTGATTCGCGTGAATATTGAAGGTGTAGCTAAGGTCCCAGTGAGCAAAAGTAGCATACGCGGTGGATGAGAAAATACTCCATGTTCATTGATGCTCGATGTGGAGGTGTTTGACGCAATATTTCACGTCCATCAAAGTGTCAACCTAGCTAGTGCTCCAAGTACCATTTGACGTCAAGACACTTTACTCTAGAAGACAACTACTTTTAGTGCAACATTTCAGACGATCCGAACATCCTTCAGAGAAGTTGTCATCTCATTCTCGGTCGCACTATACGTTTCCATCTGGAGAGGCATTGGTGATCAGTTCCAGAAGGACCGAGTGTACAATTGTAATATGTTTTATTTGGAGTCAACAAGACTAATTGTGTTATTTGTTCATCTGATCTACCTACCTGCATTGTGACCTGCTCAAAGCTGTTGTATTATTTCATGACACAAGTAATGAAGAGTTTCATGTAATGGTTTTTATTGCTTCTACTGAGTTGCCGGAAGAGCAATTGTCTTCTCACAAAATCTAGCTCAAATCTTATTAGTCCATAGTATGCTCGATAGTTATATGGCAATATTGTTAGTTTTGATTCTCGTGCATATGTTTCGTGGCCTTGATTTTCTACAACAGAAATAGATATTTGGGAAGGGGCACATGGAACTATCTTTACCACTCTGCACGAAGATTGATCCACCAATCTCCTCGGGAATATATGCACCACAAAGCACCATATAGATCTCTGAGACCTGAGAGAAGTAGTTGGAGCCGGAACCCCGTCCAAGTCTCTTCCTTACAGATGATTATTGATACGGATGTGATTGGTGGGAGGTGACTCATGCCTATTTTTGGCAAATATGAAAAGATTTTGGATTGAATGGCATCCCGGCGCGCACTAGTGCGGGTTCGAGCTTCCATGGAGGCAAGCCTCCATGCTCTGTTAAGAAGTGGACACCAAAATATATATATATATATATATATATATATATATATATATATATATATATATATATATATAATTGTTTTCTGTAGTTTATATAGATTTATATTCTAGGACATAAGTTATGTTTTAATTAAAATAGGAAGTAAGTAGAATCGATGAATATGTTTTGATTAATGAATTTGATAATTGAGTTTCTCCTAGGGAGTTTTATCTCGTTTAATTATTGTGTTTGAGAATTGTTATGCCAGTCCTTGTATCTTGGGTCATTGCTTCACTGAATAACGTTTACGTATAGTGCCGTGTTGTATCAGAGCCTCGACTTGTCGAGAGGCATAGCGAAAACCAACGATGGCAATGACAACTGACATCATGTCCCGATTCCGTAAATCATTTGTCCTCATTTCGACTGTACTGAATCGGTCGTCCTCGCTGGACATGATGTCATATAAGTCTGGTATTGTACTTGTACAAGGCAAGAACGTGAACATTTGTGTCATTTTAAAATATTTGAAACACAACCACATTGCAGAAATATTAAGTACACATTATAGGAAGAAATAACTCATTTTATTGATAAATAGCAGCAGTTATAACTTTTCTCAGTATTTTTTGAAATAGTGTTCCGGCTTACACTGATTCATGAAAAGAAAACAACTGATAGGCTATCATGAAATAGCTTCTCATTCCATACATTATGCCCCTTTATATAATGAAAATCTAAGTAGCAAATCTTGAAAAGTCAACAATACTTTGTGTCTCTTATTTGAAATCAACTTGAAAGTAGCAGCAAAAAGCCTTATTCCCCACGTGCTCCTGCACCTTCTCCAGTACCTGTGGAGGAAGGGTCAACACATTATAAAAATGCGTTAGTGAGTCCCTTTGACCAACTCAGCTAAACCAACATTTGTGAAATTAATGACAAGCATTTTAAAGCATCTTTAATAGGGACTAGAATATCATAGTAATTTATAATGAGGCAACATTATAATTTATGAAAGTAATCGTGATCACTTTACCATCGGTCGATTCCAACTTTCTTGCATAATATACATGATAATAATAATAATACTTAGACATTGATTAGCATGCATCCTTACAACATGATTACTGGTGTTATTCCACCATTTCGAACTTTGCCATATAGGACTTCGTAGAGTATGCAACACTCCATTCAAAACAGGTTGCAAGACCGAATGAATGTCCCGATAACATTTCCTCCTAGGTCGTCTCAGTGCCCCAGGTACCGTTCGAGAAAATAAATTCTCTTATTGTGCACAAGCTGTCCATAACCATTCGAATGCATGTCCGATACGATAAGCATTGGCAAAATTTACTTGCAAGTAAATAGGCAATTTATTTATTCTCATTCATCGCATCATCACATAGTGATTATTCTATTCCTAGCATTTGTCTCATCAATTCATATTGCATCAATTCGTTACAATGTAACATTTATCACATTAATACAATTCTCATAGGGTCATGTAACATTTCATTCATTTATTGGTGTTATTGGCATAATCAGTTTATTACACTAGCATCTTAGTGGTATCGACTTGTGGTATTATAAGCATCACGTTATCGATCAATGGATGTAGCAAGACAACAAGAGAATTTAATTGATTTGCATGAAGGAGTAGCAAAGAAAGGTCAAACCACTATAGAGAATCCACTACTCACCAATTAGAGAATTGCCAAGAGGAAAAGGAACAGTTGTGCGATTAGCCTTCCGTCACGCATCCGCCTGCGATGGCACCAAAAGTTTGGTTAATACTCCATCTCCTTTATGTTTTTTTCTCTCAAAATTCTCAAGAATGAATGCAATAAAAAATGATAAAAAGGGGCAAGAATCAAATCATCGAAGACCATTCAGAAAAACATTCGTCAAAACCAAGTAGCAAAAGCAGCAAAACATCCAGAGAAAACTCTTGGGCTCATTTCAAGAAAAACCGATCTATCAGTTGGAAAGGTTCTTATGTATTCGTCCGTGATCGATTCGATACCGACGGTAAGTTTTCCCAATACTCGGTTCCGACCGAGTTTATCAAGCCACAAGTCTTACATAGTAGACTGCTAGGATCGGGACACTACATAACGTACCTCTAAGAAAAAAGTTTTGTCTTTAAAACTTAAAACAAAGGTCATACCTCAAGGTTATTAAATAACGAAGGGTATTTCTCCCTTATAACATCCTCAAGTTCCCATGTCGACTCCTCGACAACGTGATTTTGCCACAACATGCGAACCAAATGCACCATTTGATTTTGCAAAAATTTCTCATTTCTATCCAAAATCTGAACAGGCTCTTTAGTGTACAACAAGTCAGCGCTCAGCTGCAACTGATTGAAGTTTACTACGTGGCTTAGATCATGCACGTACTTTCGCAGTTGAGACATACGGAAGACGTTATGCGCTTCATCCAGAGCCAGAGGTAGTGTAAGTCAATAAGCCACTGAGGCCACCTTCTCAAGAATCTTGAAGGGTAAAACGAATCTCGGGCTCGATTTTCCTTTGAATCCAAATTGTATCACATCTTGCATGGTGTGACCTTCAAGAATACATGATCGCACACCAAAAATTCGAAGGGTCACCGATGTACATCCGCATAGCTCTTCTATTGGCTTTGAGCAACTCTAAGCCTTTCTCGAATTAAGTAGATCTTTTCGACAGCATGCTCTACAAGTTTAGGTCCGAGCACTTGTTGCTCACCGACTTCATCCCAGTATATAGGTGACCGATATTTTTGTTCATACAAGGCCTCATACGAGGCCATTTGATACTTGCCTGATAACTATTATTATAGACAAACTCTGCCAATTCGAGATGTGCGTCCTAATTGGTCTTCAAATCAAGCACGCACAGTCTCAACATATCCTCAAGGATCTGATTTACCTTTTTTGTTTGTCCATCAGTCTGCAGATAATATGCCAAACTAAAATTCAACTTTTTTCCCATTGCTGACTGAAGACTAGTCCAAAAATGTGATAAGAACCATCCATCTCTATCCGACACTATTGAAACTAGTACCCCATGCAATCGGTTAATTTTATCAATGTAAACCTGAGCCAATCGGTCAACACTCCATGTTACTTTGATTGCAATGAAATGAGCCGACTTGGTTATTCTATCAATGATCACCCAAATCGCGTCATTTTTTCGTTGAGTCTTCAATAAGCCGACTATAAAATCTATATAGATATTATCTGACTTCTACTACGGTATAGCGACGTTTGTAGTTCCCCGCCAGGCCGATGATGTTCTGCTTTCACATGCTGAAAAGCTAAGCACTGTGCCAAAAATAGAGCCGCATGCTTTTTTATGCCATGCCACCAAAATATGGAGCGCAGGTCCTTGTACATTTTGGTGCTTCACGGATGCAAGGAATATTTCGTAAAATGAGCCTCGTTCAATATTTCTTTTCTAAGTTCGTCATACTTAGGCACACATAATCTTTCCTTGACACGGACTGTGCCATCTTCGTGTACCGTAAAATCGGTCGCCTTTTCTGCTATAATCAACTCGCGTATCTTCTGCAGAAATTAATCGTCCTTTTGAGCAGTCTTAATTTTTCCTGGATGCTCGTCTCAAGCTGTAGTCGAGCCAGTTGCATATTTTAAGTTTGGACTCTGTATTTGATGCCCATCTCTTTTAAATCTTGTAGTACTTCTTTAGCCACAGACAATAACCCGACAAATTTTTGACTCAAGGCATCAGCTACCACATGCCCTTTATCCGACGTATAGAAAATTGTCAAGTCATAATCCTTGCTCAATTCCAACCAATGCCGCTGCCTCAAATTCAATTCCTTTTATGTAAATATGTACTTCATGCTTTTGTGATCCGTGAAGATCTCGCAGGACACACCATAGAGATAGTGTCACCATAATTTTAATGCGAACACAATCGTCGCCAATTTTAAGTCATGAGTTGGATAATTCTTCTTATGCTGCTTAAGCTGTCGCGACGCATATGATATGGTCTTCCCATGTTGCATAAGAACACATCCCAATCCAAGTTTTGATGCGTCACTGTAAATCTAAAATTCTTTGAAACCTCTGGAAGAGCAAGAATTAGAATCGTGATGAGCCGTTGCTTTAGTTCTTGAAAACTAATCTCACAATGGTCAATCCACTTACATGCTACTCTTTTTTGTGTGAGGCGACTTGAAGAAGATGCAATCTTCGAAAAGTCCTTTACGAACCAATGGTAGTACCCGGGTAAACTAAGAAAACTCTGTATTTCACTAGCTGACATATATTGTTTCTAGTCTACCACAATCTCAATTTTATTTGGGTCAACAAAAACACCTTTGCTGAGACAACGTATCCTAGGAATGACACATTGTTCATCCAAAACTCATATTTACTTAACTTCGTATACAGTTGATTGTTTACAGTCAAATTTTTGTGGGTAGAAAGATTACTTGGGATGATAAGTATCTTTCAGGAGGATAAGGAAAGAAGAGATAGTTTGAAACAAGACTCCTTTTCTTACCTTTATATAATATGATTTTGAACATTACAACAAAATCATAATAGGAAGGATTTGCTAATGCAAATAAAGATTCTAGAAAAGTGTGTCAATGGAGATCGGGCACTATAATTGACCCTTTTACTCCGTTGATGATCCGATACTTAGTAGCTTCTTGAAGTGCTCCCTATGACTCTCTTCTGTGTATCTGGTATCCTCATTGACGAGGTAGATTTGGTGGATTCAATCAGTTGATGATATGATCTCCTTCTCCTTTGCTGATCTCCTCGATCATCTTTTGATGATCTCTCTCGAAGTCGTTCCTCGATCATTCCATGCTTGATTGATCGTCTCTCACCTTCTCTCTTTTTATCTGATGCGATGATAATCCTCTCTCTATATTTGCCTTTTAGCGGGCAAGCTATAAAGGAGGTAATGATGATGGAGGGAATCTCCTGCGTGGAAGATGTCATCTAGGTGTCATAGCTGTTTAGGCAGGCTATTACCTGCTCGACCTGGTTGAGGTGTTGATTGTGCGACCGTTGTTGCGAGAGCTCCGTGGGAGGACTTAAGGATCCTCGGGTGTAATTGTCTGTGATTATGACTGTCCGCCCATACGACTTGATCACAGGTGTCCTAGCACGTGTGAATGTTTAGGATAAGTTGTTGTTTGAATGGTGCGGTTGTGTAACGTAAGTGCCATAAACGGGAGATTTAAATCAAGGGGTACGCTCTTTGATGATGCATGGCACCGACAATAATTTTGGAAGGAATCTCTGGTTTGAATAAGGCAGTTATGGTGCACACACCATAAATGTGGTGTTAATCCTTCCAACTGTTGCCGACGGAATTTGAGATCATCTGACTCGGGATGCAAATTAGCTTGTGGTATTCTGTTCTGGGGTACGAACCAGTTTGTGTTGATCTGGTCTAGGGTGCAGACCAGTTTATATTAATTCGGTCTGGGGCACAGACCAGCTATCTTGATGAGGAAGGTGGATCAGCCTGGGATTTGAGCCGTCTGTCTTGATGTGGAGACTGGTGCACAGTTCGAGTTACATGCTTTCTTGGCCATATAGAGGGGGATCCGCATATTGTCTAGGCCACATGTGAGCTGGTCGCATTGAGTGGTCTAGTTGCCTTTGGTTCTGCAAAGTTGGTGTACCTTTGGGGTATTGTGCTTGTTGGAACGTGGCATCCCTTTGGAGATTTTCTAAGCCTTCATGCACGTTGTTTGTGGTGGCTTGGCCTTGATTGTGCATAACAAAATTTTATATTTCTACAAGACGATCTTCAAAGTTTTCAAACTTAGCAATGAGTTTGGAATACTTTGAACAGAAGCATAAGCTTTTTAGGATCCTTGGGTGTTCGAGGCTTCGGTGGAGTCTCTGGGCTTCTGATGATGTTACTTTGTCTGGGTGTCGCTTCATCTGGGTGTACCCTTTTCTAAAATGTTGCCAAGCTAGCAGGCTTTTGATTGACACCTGCTTCAAAATTTGATAAAATCTTGCCTCGAGTTCTGTTCTCCTATCGTCTGGAGGATATCGAATTATGTTTGAAGGAGATCGAGGCGTCTTTCTTCATTATGATTGCTCCTTGTCATAAATGTGGGCATCTGAAGGGTCAGTGGCCCCTCTTATAAAATGGATCATCATCTTTGAGCTATTGCATCCCATCCATTGCTCTAGAAGGGACTTCTCGTCGTAGGCACTTTAGGAGTTCGAGGCCGAAGGAGTCTGACGGTTCTATAATTAGGCCCGAGGTGACGCTCCCTCCGTCGCCTTCCTCTTATTCGAGGAGGAGGCAGGCGAAGAAGAAGCTGGTGAAGACACGGGAACTCTTGGACTTCATTGGTCTGGCTGAGGGGGACCTTGCCCGGCCCTTGGGCGTGCCTTTCGACTTCGACTCTCTCCCGCTAGATCTGATGGTGAGGAAGCAGTTGGGCATGCTGGAGGCTTTCCGTCGTTGCTTTGTCTAAGCTGAAGCTCGGTCCCTTCAGGATTTTGTAGATTTCCTTAACGATTCTGACCACTCTTCTTCTTAGGGGTCTTTTTTTTTCTTTTTTTGTCAGGCCTTCGTGTCATTGTTTTGTAACCCCCTTTCTTATTAATGTCAATGAAGTTTCTTTTTAGCACACTTAGTTTGATAGATCATTTAGGGCTAACTGTTGTGCCATGCATGAATTGTCACTGTTTGTCTTGTATTCTGAGAAACTTTTGTTGAAAGAAATATTTGGTAGGTGGAAGATGTCTCTGTGAGGACAACATAGGGTTTGGTGGACCTCCTTATCCATATTGTACCTAAGATGGGTACGGATAACAAAGGGTGTGGGCGATGTTATCAAGGACCATGTTGGTGTGATAATGTAAGGAGTTTCTTCCTCAGAGGTAATGTGGACATAACAATGCTCCTGGATTATGCTCATGTTTTTAGGATGAGTAGCATGGACAACTTGCTTATAGGTGATGTGGATGTGCCAAGTTTTCGAGATCATAACGCTGCCTTAGGTGAGTAGCGAAGATATCTTGCTCATAGGTAATATGAACATAGAAAGTATCCATGATCAGAGTGTTATTTTGAGATAAAAAGTGAGAGTACTTTGCTTAGAGGTAATGTAGACATGGAAAAAGTAAATCTCTTGATTCGAAAAAAACAACTCAGAGGTGATATGGACGTAGTCATTTTACGGAGGAGAAAGTCAGAGGTGATGTGGATGTGACTTTTTGATCATGATACCCTTGGGAAGGGCATTAGAGGATACCTTTGGCCTGACTGGAGTCAATAGGTGAGATACCCTTGGGACAACTAGGCCGTAGAAGGGTGTTTGATAAGTGTTCCTGAGTACCAGACCGATATGGTTTGTCTTATGAAGCACATGTATCGCATTTTGCCATACCTCAGGAAGACAGTTGTCGGTACTGGTATGTCTAATTTGCTCAGACATAATATTTCTTTAGAAATTTGTCGTTGATGGGCATCATCATTCGATCTCCGTTAGAGTGGACGAGTCTATAGGTGCTGTTGGAATACACCGACTCTACCATGTAGGGTCCTTTCCATTTTGGCTGGAATTTCTTTGCTGTTTTGTGCGTCAGGGTCATTGGTCTTCTAACAGCTAAGACCAGATTACCAACTTGAAATGATATTTCTTTGACATTTTTGTTGAAAGCCTCGGCGATGCATGCTTGATATAGCTCGATTCGCTACTGAGCCTGGAGGCGTTTCTCGTCTAGGGATTCCAATTCCTGGAGCTGCAAGCGATGATTATCTTCTTCAGTGAGTTGGCTTGAAAGGGTCACACGAAGGGACGTGATTTAGATTTTTATTGGAGGGGACTGCTTCACTTCCGTATACAAGCGAGAATGGCGTATTGCCTATTGGAGTACGGACCGTTGTACGGTATGCCTAGAGACATTTGCCCAGCTTTTAATCCCGATCACGTTTGTTGGACGAGATGAACTTCTTCAGCAGCTTGATAATTATTTTGTTGAAAGATTATGCTAAGCCATTCGCCGCTGGATAATATGGGGTTGAGGCCGCATTCTAGATCCGATGTTTCTCGCAAAATTGGTAGAACATATGGCTCATAATTGAGGGTTGTTATCGTGGATAATGCACATGGGGATCCCGAATGGTAGACCACGTGATGCTTAATAAAAGCGATCACGTTGGATACCTTTACTTCTACTAGTGGCACAGTCTTCGCCCATTTGAGAAGTAGCGATTATGGCAAGGATAAATCGATACCCTCTTGATAACGGTGAGGTGATTGGCCCAATAACGTCTATTCCCTAGTCTTCGAATGGCCAAGAGGCTATCGCTGGATAGAGGAATTCTGAAGGCTTACCGATAAAATTCGCATAGATTTGGCATGCCTCGCATTTTCTAGCATAGTCTATGGAGTCCGCAACCATTGTAGGCCAATAGTAGCCCATACGGCAGAGGCGGTCTTGCAATTTTGGACCCGACTGATATGCCCTGTACGTTCCGTCATGCGCCTTCTAGAGCGCTTGTTTAGCCTCCTGTTCTAATAGGCATCGGAGTGGAAGTCCGTCATATGAATGCCGATATAGATTTTTAGTGGCCGCATCATAGTAGAATCGGAGGGATTGCTTTCTGATGGATGTCGCTTCCCTTGGATCTTTTGGAAGGATTTCGTAGACTACATAGTCGATGAGGGCAAACCTCCAATCTTTAGTACTGATATTTGTCGTAGAATAACTATGGCATATTTGCATACAATCTTTGGCACATATCAACTCTTGGTAGGTCAACATGACTGAGCGTTGACCTTTAGCGGGGATAGCTAGTAACGCTGTCAGGCCAGTAAGGGCATCGGCTTCCTATTATGGAGCTTGGGTACGTGCTCTATGAAGAACGTCATGAATGAGGAGATTATGTTGAGCGCCTCCTCAGGGTAAGGGACCAAGTCTTCATGGCGAACTTCGTATTCCCCTTGGATCTGATTTTCTATCAGTTTGGAGTCTCCATAGGCTTATAGGTAGTCTGCTCCTACTTGTCTGGCCAGTTGAAGTCCTATAACGAGATCATTTTATTCTGCCATGTTGTTTGAACATGGCTCCTTTAGCGAGTATGTGTGATAAATGACCAGATTGTCGGATGAGACGAGTACTATCCCTACTCCTGCCACCATATTGCCCTTAGGTCCTGCCAGTAAGGCCCTACAGAAGAATATCTGCCAGACCGATTCACTCATGATTGAGTGCGACTCCAGCACGTTGTCAGGGATGTCGTCGTACAACTTCGACATTTCTGGGATCGGGTGCGCTGCTAAGAAGTCGGCTAGTGCATGGCCTTTTGTCGCCTTCTGCGTGACGAATACCATATCGTATGGGGAAAGAAGCATTGCCCATGTGGTGAGATGGGAGTTCAGCGCTCTGGGTTTCATCATAAGTACCCGAAGAGGATTAATCCGGGAAATCACATAAATTGTTTGTCCCGTCACGTAATGATACGTCTTCTGGATCGTGAATACTAAGGCTAGGCATTCTTTATCGACTGGGTTGTATCGATGCTCTGCCCCAATCGTCATTCTGTGGAGATAGTATATTGCCTGCTCGTGGCCTATGTCTCCTTTTTGAGCTAATAGGGCACCCAGGGAATGATCTATCATGCGCACATAGAGGAAGAAAGGTTTACCGATTATTAAAGTGACTAGGATCGGGGGTGCGTAAGGTACTCCTTGATGTCGTCAAAGGCTTCCTGGCAATCCTTGGTCTAGACAAATGCCACACCCTTCTTCATCAAGTTAGTGAATGGTTGGCAGCGTCTGGAGAGGTTTGATATAAACCTTCTGATATAGACAAGCCTCCCTTGGAGCCCTCGGAGTTCACGGAGGTTCTTTGGAGGATTTATGTCGAGGATGGCTTACATTTTCTCAGGATCTATGTGGATTCCTTTTGACGTGATAACAAAGTACATGAACTTTCTGTTGGATACCCCCAAGTATGACTTGGTCGGGTTTATCTTCAATTGGTATGCACGTATCAGCTCAAACACCATTTTGAGGTCTTGGAGATGATCGTTCTTATCCCTACTTTTGACGACAATTTCGTCTACGTAGCACTCGACCATTTTTTCTAAGATATTTGCTAAAAATGGTGTTCATGGCACGTTGGTAGGTTGCGCTCGCATTCTTCAAGCCGAAATGCATTACTGTATAGCAGTAGACTCCCTGCAGAGTCCAAAAGGATGTGTGCTTCTCGTCAGCTGGAAACATCTTGATCGGGTTGTACCCCAAGATGCCATCCATGAATGACATCCTCCTGAAGTTGCAGGTGTCATCGATCATTATATCAGTAATAGGGAGCAGGAATTCGTCCTTGCGTATGTGTCGTTGAGATCCCGGTAGTCGATACAGATCCTGATGTTGCCATTTTTCTTCGTGACGGAAATGATATTTGGTACCTAGTCTGGGTATTGTTCCTCATGGATGAAGCCGCAGGCGATCAGCTTATTAACTTCTTTCTAGATTGCATCCATTACGTTTGGGCGGAACCGACGCTGCTGCTGTTTCACTGGTTTGGCATCGGGTTTGATGTTTCGCTTATAGAGTGCCACTTGAGGATCCAATCCCGGTATATCTTCATAACTCCAGACGAAGACGTCGATGTAGTCCCTTACCAATTGGATAAGTGATTTTTGGCCATCTCCTGTTAAGTTTTTACTAATAAAGATGGGTTTGGGATTTGTTTCATCGCCAGGTTGATCTGGACCACCTCGTCTACTATATGTCACCCCCAGTTTTCAAGAATAGGGGTATTTTGGTAATTTTTATTTTTAGAATATTTTTGGATTTATTTTATTATTTATGATATTGTTTTGGGGTTATTTGAGTCGGGTTCGAATTTCAACTCAATCCGACTTGTATCGGGGACCCGGGGTAGCTTTGACTCTAGTGGGACCACTCATTAGTTAGACATGGCCCATATATGACAATATTTAAGTTACTATGGTTAGACTAAATATTCATGACTAGGTTGGATTAATTAGAGACTCAAACTAGACTAATTTAGCCTCAAACCAAAACCCTATTTTAAGTTGAACCTAATGAGACAAGAGGGGGGCATTTTAGACATTACGAAGGGGGACACAACCATTTTTGGGCTGGCCATAGAGGGAGGGGGGATGAGTCACTTTCTTTTGTTCTTAGCCACAATTTCTCTCTCCTTTGTTCTTCCCCAAATTTGAGAGGAACCTCCATTGATTTCATCTCCAAATCAATCCTTTCCTCCATCAAATCTTCATCATTTCTTCTCTACTCTATGAAGAGAGGGTGCTAGCCAAGTTTAGGAGGATTTGGCATTGGTTCGTGTCCATTTGGAGATCCCTTCGTGTCGGTGTCGTATCGGAAGGAGTTCCTTTGGATTTCACCTCTCGGAAGGTAAAATCTACCCTCTATTTCAATCCTACATGCATATAGGATCATTTTGAACCCATAGGAATGCCTTCCATGGCTGTGTCTCCATTTGTGTCCATTTCGTGTCTATTTGGAGTTATTAGGAGTGTCCTTGTTGTGCTTTGTGTCCATGTGGGAAATCCCCAATATTGGACACTTGTGATTAAATAATTTAATACATGTTTTAATATTAGATTTTTATATGTTAGAGATGTGTTATTGCTTATCTTTACATTTTTTTCCATGTACCATAATATATATATATACAAGTATTTATATTATTGAGTGTACACACGCACACACACACACACACACACACACACACACACACACACACACACACACACACACATATATATATATATATATTTTTTTCTTTTGAAGAACAACCACTTTATTCGATTCAAAATAACTCCTCAGAGATTACATGTCGAGAATTACCAACATCTCAAAATATAGTTAACTAAACCCAAGCGGGATAGCCTTCACATGCTTGCACCGAACGAGAGCTTTGCGGACTTGTCGTTTGATCTCAATAACTGCCTGTGCCTCTGAATATTTGTAGGCTTCGTATCTCCATTTATTTCTGTTTTTCCAAATCACCCAAAATGTCACACCGACAACTACTTCCTTCAAGTGGATCATTGGCCGTCGCCACCACCGACGGAGATGACTCAGCATTGATCCCGAGCTTCTAATCGATAATTCCATTTATAGTAGTCTCCAGACTTGTTGGGCTAGATCTCCCTTCCAAAATATATGCTCAATAGTTTCCTGATCAGGATACTCACAACAGTGACATTTCGACACCATGTGATAACCCAAACGCTGGACATTGTCGTCCGTTGGAAGTCTATCATGAAGAATACGCCATGCAAGCACGGACCATTTAGTTGGAATGCAGGAATTCCAGACATGTGTAAAATCAGGATGACGAGTATGCTGGACTCTGGTGTGTCGATAGGCCGAGGAGACTGAAAAAACTCCACTGCTAGAAGGACCCATATATATATATAAGAGATTGATAAGCAATAAGCATAAGCAGCCATAAGCAGCACCAATAAGCAGCAGCATAAGCAGCAGCAGCTTCAGCAATAAGCAGCGGCAGATTCAACAAGCAATAAGCAACAGCTTCAGTAAGCAGTTGCAATAATCAGCAGCATAAGCAGTTGCAATAAGCACCAGCTTTTCAGCAGCAGCTTATTGACAGCTTATTGAGCTTTTTAGCCTTTAGTTTTAATCCATTTAATCCCCTTTTTCCTTTAGAAATTAGCCCCCTTCCATTTAGCCACTTCCCTATATTAGTTAGCCCTTGTTAGATATGGTTTGCTACCAAGTTGTTAGATATTTGTTAGTTAGAATTGTTAGTTAGAAATGTTAGCTTATATGTTAGTATAAGTTAGGATATGAGATGTTAGATTTGTGAGTTGTGGACCTAGTGGGGTGTGTTTAATGAGTGTACTAGATAAGTTAGTATCATAATAGAGCTAGTGAGTATGATACTCTAAGACACTAGGAGTGTGGAGGGGTGAGCTAGTATGGTTGGATAGTGTTAGGAGAGTGGTATCTCAAGATACCATAGGGTGTCTCATGATACCTTAAGGTAATTTTGAAAGTGACCAACATGGGGATAAGATGGACTGGATGGGCTAGATACCTAGATTTCTGGGTTGGTAATATCTAGATGGGTTAGTATCTAGCTACCCTAAGAAGCCTAGGTCAGTCTAGCAAGGTTAGGAAGGGTTGCCTTTGTATCGGGGCAAGGTATTGGGAATACTTTGTTAAGGGTAATAGGTAAGGTTAAGGTAATTACCTAGAAGCTAAGGTATGAGTCTAAGGTGTTAGGATATGGTTACAAATTGATTGTTTTGGTTGGTAATGGTTAGGATTAGTGCTCTTAGACTAGTTTTGACCTCGGTTGACCGTTTTGACCAAAAGTCAACCAAAGTCAACCGAAAAGTCAAACTTAGCCTAAAAGTGACTAGAATTGACCCAAAACCAAACCAGAGTTGACCAGTTGACTGAAAGTCAACAGTTGGTTAACATTAGCCTAGTTTGACCTAGGGTTGACCTAGAGTTGACCAGGGTTGACCAGTTGACCAAAAGTTAGTTAAGTTAACCTTTGACCCAGTTTGACCTAGTTTGACTTGGATTGACTTCCTGTGACCTTGTTTTTTCTAGTGTGACTCTGTGTGACCTAGTTTGGCTCAGTATGACCTAAAATGACCTAGTTTAGCATGATATGACCTAGTTTGACCTAGTTTTGACTTAGACTTGCATATCATGACTAGATTAGCTTTCTTTTCATTATTAAACCCTGTTTTGACTTATGGTATCTCATCTTTAGGCTGTGATTACTATGAGCATCTGTTCACCGTACCAGCTCAGGACCGCAGGCGAGTATATTCACTGATAGTTTTTATTGTCTTGATATCTGCTATATCCGATTCAGTTATAGTATCTTACTTGATTCCTGACACGATGGTTTACGGACTAGTATACGTCGGATCCTGTCATGAGATGTTGTTCCTGGATTACTGGGTATATTGGTACATTACTCGACTTGTTACCTGTACTTGTATAGATATAGACTTGGGAGTGGGCTGGCCTCCTGCTCTTGAGTCCCGTATCATGACGTGTCATGTCCGAATCCAATATACTATTCGAAGATGGGAAGTTATTAGTGGTTGTGTGATCAAATCCCTACTTGTTTTTCATACTTGTACCTGTTCATAGCTATACCCTCGCCTCACGATGGGTAAAGCTTGACCCTACTTGTTCATAGCATTCCATGGTGGCCGGCCTGATCCTGCTCCATTATACACTTATTCATAGCCTGTCAGATGGAAAGCCTGATCCTGATTCCCAAGCCGATCACATAACACACTAATAATTCATGGCACATTTTATATTTATTTTATTACATCATATATCCTACTCAGTTCTACATTCAGTACTTTCCTCACCATGTTATTATATTCAATTTTCACATGTTCTACATGATATTATGCTAAACCTTGATTTGAGGCTAAGTTCTGTTCAGGAGAAGGGTTACAACTCCGGTCCTTGTTTGGTTTACGGGTTGTAACTTGGCTTCCGAAATAGTTCTTAAGTCATTTTATATTTTGTCTTGCATTTTATTATAATTATCTCTTATAAAATTTATCAATTCATATAGAACTACTTTTAGTGTTTATACTTGCTTATTTTCCTGACATAATACCGTTGACATATTACAGATGATTCTGAGGCAGACTTCTCGACCTACTATGGGGTCGGGGCAGATGAAGACTTAGTCTAGGACTGTGGCCTGATAGTTGAGCCACTAGACTTTGCACACCCGGACTAGTATTTTCAGACTGCAGTATTCTATATTATATTTTGTGACTCTGTGATGGTTTATATCTCTGAGCTGTGTTGGATCCTGAACTCATTTCCTGTTTTTTCTTCTACATATTTCCATTTCGTGTTATCTATCCTAGTTTTATCTTGTGATTGAGTTATGCTATATTATATTCTTTCGTACGGAGATGACAGATACCCTTATATTGTTTAGTGGTAGTATTTACAGACGACCTATACAGCGTTCTACCGCCCATTCTGCGGTGTAGACTGGACGTACCCACGTGCTCGTGCCCCTAATCAGGGTGCGGGGTGTGACACTATAGGAGGCTCCTTCTGCTTGAAGCGTTGTTCCTATAATGATTCGAGTTGCCGAGACCAAGAATCGTCTTCGACAATGTTGAGAGGTTGCTCGTCATCTTTGTCTCGCTCGATTAACACCATGCTGGCAGAAAATATGTTTCAAAACACTTCTCACATGCTAGTGTCAGAATACTTGCTGGCTGATTTTGTCGAGGGGGACCAGGTTTCAGGTTTATCTTCCAAATTCTTGAGGATTTCTTCCAGTGCTCCATAGCCCCGTCTACAACAGGTGTGGTGGTAGTAGCCTTCTAGTTTTCCCTTCGAAGATTTTAAGTAGATTAGCAAGCGCTAGCCTCTCAATAGTTTATGCCCATATTGCTATCCAGCACATATACTATCTTCTGCATGATATACTTTGCCTGGGCCATAAAGAGATGTAGTTGCATTTTCTCACTGTCGGCCTCTTGTTCCTTTGGTGAAAGATCCCGGTGTCTCTTAACCCTTCTAAAAATGATATTTTTTGTCCTTTTTTTTGGAGGATAAAATCAAATAAATATTTTTTAGGGTAAGAGAGAGAGGGAGTTCACCGAGTGGATGGATGCTGTAGGCGTGTGGAATCTTTGGATCATATCTCACCCTAGGAGAAGTGTTAGTTTTTTATGTGAGTAATTCAAAGAGATTTCTTTATTCAAGCAAAATAGAATGTCCCTCGATGGGATTACATCTTCTAAGAGTCGCATGTCTTCTTGAGCCATCATGCTTTCTCTGGACCCATTCTTGATGATGCCTCTCTTGCCGGGTTTACGGAGCTTCACCACTACTGGCTCCTTCGGCCTTGTTGATGATGGGCTTGGGTCTCGCCCTGACGATGTCTGGTATTGATTAGCCATCGTAGCCTTCCTAGGGATCTTGACAACCGTAAGGATAGGAATTCTCGAAGCTTGTCTTTTGACTTGGGTCTTCAAAGGTTCTTGAGCAGTTTGTCCTTCTCTGGTTTCATCATTTGGAGTGAAACCATTCGTCTGCATCACCAGGGGACCAAGGGTCTCCCCAGTTCCTTTGTCATCGTTAACGTTCTAGGATTCTTCTGATATTGCCTTTTGATATAGGGTAGCATCTGCGTAATATGCTTCGACTCCTTTGAAAGGATCAACGACAGCGAATTCTATTTTGATGGCACCATCATTATCGACGTACTTCAAGAACTAGTGAAGAGTAGATGGTACAATCATGTGTTCATATATCCATGGCCTCCCGAGTAAGACATTATAGGATATATTTGCATCGATGTTGTAGCAGGTAGCTTCTGTCTTTAGATCGTCTATCTGGCACTTGAGGCGTATCTTTCCGAGAGTGTAGCTTCTCCAGGCGTTGAAACCGCTAATGGTGGGCTAGTGGCTGACAACCGATGCATGGGGGTCCCAAGACTTTCTAGGAGGATATAGAGATGATGCTGATGGAGAACCCTGGGTTGATGTGCATCCTATCCACCTTGATGGAACCAATGTATCCCGTACAGTATAGGGGCCGGCTGTGCCTGTTATTTTTTAACAGTATGTCCTGCTGCAAGAATATGATGTTTCGTATGCTATCCTTTACGTTAGGGTAGTGGCGACACGCTGTTGAATCATCTTCCAGCTTTTTGATCTGCGCCTGGTAGGAATCGGCATTTTGAAGTGCTTCGCTTAGCGCATCCCGTGTGTTTTTGGACAGGCAGAAAAGCTTAAAGATTGACAGCCTATCCAAAGTATTGGCCAATTGAGTCAGGATGTCTAAGTTGTAGGGTATGTCTAGCCCTGGTGAGGAGCCATTCTGTCGAACCGACTCTCTTTCTGTCTGTTCTTGTTCGTGGAATACGATTTTGAAATGACCCCTTCTGGTGTCTTGACGGCAACTAGTGTGCCTGAGGGTGCGACCACTTCTTGTTCAGGTTGCTGCTACGTCCGTATATTTTGTCGGATCTAGTTTTCTCGATTATGGCCTCGTTGTCAGAGGCCATATAGACAGTTGCATTGTATGAAGTTCGACAAAATCATGGTGTTGGCTGACTCCATCTTATTGGCTCTATCTTTGTTGGGGTAGGGACGTATGATGGCGTCATATTATTATTCTGGCAGCTAGCTTCCCCCAGCCACTGTAACAGTTTGTTGGGCGAAGGCCTACCCCCATTATTGCATCTCATCCTTGACGGATCGTTACCCCCAGCATAGAAGATAGGTGAAGAAGATGTGCTCCCTGGCTGTGGCACGCCTTTCCGCAAAGGTCCTCTTGATTGGGTATTTTAGAATACCCTTGTCGCAGGTATTGTCGGGTGGGCTAATCTCTGCGCCTGCGGCCCCTTCGTACTGGTTGAGAAGGAAGGCGCCTTTGAGCCCTTCACGACAGGAGTATTCCTTCGAGCAGAGTAGCAGAAAGAATGCACCGGTTCATCTTCTATTGTCTGTTGTAGCTGTTAGAAGATAGACACCTTATTTGCAGATACTACTGTTTGAGAACAGTAGCAGTTGATGGTGATTTGAGTGTAGTGTCTTACGGAGGGTTTGCTGAATGCGCTACCATCTTTTTTCGACCCGCGCTTGCAGTTTATTACTCCATGCAAGTCTGGCAGAGGGTGTTTACCTGTGCCACATGGGTTGCATGGCTGATCAGATGAGACTTCTGATTCGGCACAGAGATTCTCCGAAAAGTATTCGTGAGGTCGGCTAACCTTGTGCGCATGACTCTGGTGGGCATGTATGTGTTCGATAGAGCCTTCCGTAGGGGGCCCATATAATCACCCGGGGTACCTCCCGATAAGGGTATGTTGAACCCGTGTTGCTCTAGACCTCGTTGCACTAGCCTTCGAGTAGTACAACGTATCACAACCTTCTTCATGAGCGAGACTTTATGAGATTCTGTGGAAGATAGATCTCCTTTGCATCCCATGTGGGTGCTTCTTCCTGGCACCATTCTGGGTGGCTTCTTGTGCGTCTACAGGTACTCATCTTAATTTACATGAGGCTAATTTATGCACTTTCTGCTGGCAAGCTGGTCGAGATGCATCTTTGTCTTCTTGAGCAGGGAGTGGCTGGTATGGCCAGTTGAGAGCGCGCGTTCTCGAGTCCCTGGCGTTGTATCGCCTTCTCCGGTTAGGACCCGAGCGTTGGGCTCTGTTCTTTCCCACTCCGAGAACAGGAGAAGGATACCCAGGAGATGTATGTGGGGCTTCATTGGTAGAAGTCGATAGAGCATCCTCAGTAGTTGTTGGTGGTGCAATAGCTTTGACCACCTAGACTTTGCGAGTCTTCCTAGGTTTTATCAACCTAGGAGAAGGGATTTACCTTTCAGAGAGCATGCCTTCATAAGCCTGTTGGTCGAACCGGATGACCAACGTCTGTTGGGATGAACCCAACTTGGATGTATCAGATTGTGTCACTGCTTTTTCATCAGAGGAGAAAGTCATCTCCAACTGAGTCGTCAACTTGTTTGCGATCGAAATTTTGTAAGTAGAAAAATTGCTTGGGATAACAAGAATCTTTCAGGAGGACAAGGGAAGAAGAGAGAGTTTGAAACAAGACTCATTTCCTTTCCTTTATATAATAAATTTTGAATAGTACAACAAAAACCATAACGAAAAGGATTTGCTAATACAAAAAAGGTTCTGGGAAAGCATGCCGATGGAGATCGGGTACTGTAATTGACCCCTTTACTCTGTTGACAATCTAATACTTAGTAGCTTCTTGAAGTGCTCTTTATGACTCTCTCCTGTGTATCTGGTATCCCCATTGACGAGGTAGATTTGGTGGATTCAATCAGTTGATGATCTGATCTCCTTATCCTTTGGTGATCTCCTCGATCATCTTTCGTTGATCTCTCTCGAAGTCGATCCTCGATCATTCCATGCTTGATTGATCGTCTCCCTCTCTCTCTATCTGATGCGATAATGATCCTTTATCTATGTTTGCCTTTTAGCAGGCAAGTTATAAAGGAGGTAATAATAATGGAGGGAATCTTTTGCGTGGAAGATGTCATCTGGGTGTCACAGTTGTTTAGGTAGGCTGTTTAACCGCTCGGCTTGGTTGAGGCGCTGATTGGGAGACCATTGCTGCAGAAGCTCCGGGGGAGGACTTAAGGATCCTCGGGTGTATTTGTTAGTGGTTATTATTGGCCCATTGGTCATGGTCAAACCTGATTTTAATAATTGATTAAACTCTGTCTCAATATACTGAATAATTCAGATGTTTACTCAAGACGTTTTGGATACTGCTCAAGACCGAAGCTATGTTTGTCACTCGAGACTGTATTTCCTTATGCAATGTAATTTTTATTTTTATTGAGTCTAGGAATACATTGTACACCAAGTCGTACTGGCAAATAGGCTATTCAAAATCGTTTTTCAAAATTGGCCTATGTTTTGAAAAACATCTGCTATTTACAAAAGCTTCTGAAGGATTTCAAAAAGCCCAAAATATTTTTCATAAAATTAACCTGACCAACCCTGACAGAACTCGGCCAGAGTTCGGCCACAGTTCGACCAAGGTGAACGTTATATGAACGTTGGTTTTTAAACTTGGTCTCCCTTCAGTTGCGGTTTGTTACATAGAATTCTGTCCGAATTTTGCCCGAATTCTGCCAAAATTCTGTCTTTGAAAAAACTATAAATAGAGAAGAATTCTGATCATTTAACATCATTCATTCACTTTCACATCTTCTCTTCTAAAGCTTACGTTTCTTCCAAAGAGTTCTCAAAAAGCTTCCATTTTCAAATTTCAAGCCAGTTATAATTCTCTAGTCAATTTGCCGGTACGGTATGGTCTAGAAATTTTAGAGAAATTGTAATCAGAGGCTAGATTGAAGAAAGACTCTTCAAAACTGAAGTTGGTCAAGTTCTTCGTATCAAAACTCGCGTCTGTAGAAGTTGCAAGGACTTCATATGAAAACTTGCAGGATTTTCCAATAGTGGATTTAACTGGAAGCTAGAGTTCTTCCGAATGGACTAGTCCTCACAAGAGAAAAACCAGTATAAATCTCTGTGTTTGTGTTTGCCTTCTGAACCCTTATCTTTACAGTTATTACTTTGTGATTATTATTATTTCTGTGATCTAACTGCTAACAAAATTTTTAATTAGCAATATTCTGCTGCCTACTCTATTCACCCCCCCTCTAGAGTATTCCGCTTTACGATTTCGTTCATACAATTGGTATCAGAGAAGGTTATTCAGTTAAAGCAAGGTAAAACTACAATTATTTATTTTTTAATTGTTATATAGATCATAGCATTACACATGGCAACTGTGAAATTCATAAGTGAAGGCCAAGCCACAAACAGACCTTCACTGTTTGGCGGCACAAACTATACTTATTGGAAAACACGGATGAGTTTCTTCTTAAAATATTTTGATTTTGACTTATGGTCTATAGTTATTGATGGCTACAAAAAGCCTCCTCGTGTTACTATTGAGGGAGTTTTAGTTAAAAAATTCCATGATAAATATACTGAGGATGAAAAGAAAAAGGCTAGTCTTGACGCACGTGCTATTAACGCTTTATTTTGTGCTTTAGATAGAACTGAATTTAACAGGGTGTTGACTTGCACAACATCAAATGAAGTGTGAAAACTTCTCGAAGTAACCCACGAAAGAACAACACAAGTCAAGGAGTCAAAGATCATCAGACATACTCAATAGTACGAGGCGTTCAAAATGAAGCCAAATGAATTCGTCACTCAGATGTTTACGAGATTTCTGGATATTGTAAATCATTTGTCTTCATTAGGCAAGGAATACAGTAACCATGAGAAGATTCACAAACTTATACGAGCTCTCACAAAGAACTGGATTCCAAAGGCTACAACAATCATTGAAGGAAACGACCTCTCAACAATGTCTCTGGAAACACTCATGGGTAAGCTACTCACTCATGAGTTGGAACTTCAAGACTTTGAAGATGCTATACCAAAGGAGAAATCAGAGAAGTCGATCGCTTTGAAGGATCAATGTAAAAGAACTATCAAAGATGATTCTGACGACAGTGACTCTGAAGATCAAGCTCTTCTGGTAAGAAAATTCAAGAAGTTCATGAGATTCAACAGAAGGACAAAAGACAACAACAGCAACAACAACGAGGAAGATCCTATTAGCTACGAATGTAAGAAGAAAGGACATATGAATAAAGATTGTCCAATAATATCATCATCAACAAGAAAAAGCAGGAAATATGACAAAGGCTACCTGAAGAGATCTACATAAAGGAAGTACACCAATACAAGCATATGGCATGAAAGCGAAGACAGCGATTCAGAAGACGAGCAATTAGATGACGCTACAAATTTATGCTTGATGGCTTGCGATCAGGTAATCACTAATCCTCTGTTTGATCCTTATGATGATTTTACCTTTGAGCAACTAGGAGAGGTTTTCAGTGACCTGTTAAATGACTACAGAAAACAGTGTAGTAAATATAAAACCTCTAAGAAGGTACTCAAATATTACAAAGGTAAGATATGAAGACTTACCGACCAACTAGCTGATGTTAGAAATAGTGATACTTTTATTGAGTCTGATGAGCTTTCCTCTATTAAGCTGTTGTTAAACGAGACTACCAAGTTATTCGAGAAAAAGACCAAACTATCATCCAGCTAAAGGAAGACATATCTAAGGAGAGAGAATCTCCAGTGTGCACAAGTCAGAATGGAAACACTTATATCTGACTATACTATATTATATGACATCTCCAAAAAGTTGGAAATTAGTTTAGGAAACGGTCTGAAGTTGCTGCTTCCTATTCTAACACGTGTCAATTACCGAAACATCGAAACACACCCAAACCAAACACTGTCAGACCAAACCACACCAAACCTATGCCCAATAAGAATAATAGGCATGCATTTTTCTATACTAGAAAACCAAAACTTACCAATCATGCACCTCACACAACTTTCAACACTCAACATGCAAAATGTCATTATTGTGGCCTCATTGGTCATATATCCTCTACATGTAGAATCAGAAAGTTAGCAGATTTAAATGTTTATGCATGGATACCAAAAACGAACCTGTCAGGACCCTATAAAAATGAGTACCAAGAGTTTCATCTGCAAACTGTTTTGTAGGTAGAATGCCCTTCACATGCTAGAAGCAAATGGATCATCGACAGTGCTTGCTCATGGCACATGACCGGTGATGCTTCATTATTCGTAACACTGTAAAAGAAGAATAAAGAAGGATACGTCTCCTTCAGTAATAATTTAAGAGGGTACATAATCGGTATCGGTGACATTGGTAAGGCTCCCTATCCTGTGATTAAAGATGTCTGTCTAGTTACCGAGTTAAAACATAATCTGCTCAGCATAAGCCATTTAGCTGATCACGGTTATGGCATTAACTTTGTCAAAGACAAATGTACTCTAGTTGATAGCTCAACTGGCAGTACTATCTTTGAAGGTATCAGGGAAGACAATATATATGTTTTCTATCTGTTAGAAGATGCTAACAAAGCAGGTAGATGCTTGATGGCAAAAAGCATTGAGAGTCAACTATGGCATATGAGACTCGGTCATGCAAATATAGACACGATTTCCAAACTATCCACAAAGAAGTTGGTACGCGGCTTACCGGATATATCTTTCAAGAGGGATACGGTATGTAGCTAACGTAAAAAGAACAAAGCTACCCGATCTGTCTTCAAATCCAAGAACGTTGTAAGTACCATTAGACCTCCACAATTGTTGCATATGGACTTATTTGGACCCAGTAGAATTGCTAACCTAGGTGGTAAGTTATATACTTTTGTCATTGTAGATGATTTCTCTAGATACACATGGATATATTTTCTGGCACGTAAGAACGATGCTTTGTCAGAATTCGTCATCTTTTGCAAGAAAGTACATAATGAAAAAGGTTTCATGATTACTCGCATTCGTTGTGATCATGGCGACGAATTTGAGAATGTAGAGTTCAAGCAATTCTGTGACACACACGGTTATTTGCATGAGTTTTCTTGCCCTAGGACTCTACAACAAAATGGAGTTGTGGAACGTAAGAACATGACTCTATCTGAAATGGCTAGAGTAATGTTGAACCAATTTAGTCTACTAGATACTTTTGGGCTAAAGCTGTCAATACAGCGTGCTATATTCTCAATAGGGTTCTAATTCGACCTATATCGAAGAAAACTCCCTATGAGTTTTGGTTTGATAGAACACCCATTGTTTCATATTTTAAGATATTTGGTTATAAATGCTTTATTCTTAATACTAAAGATAATCTGAGTAAATTTGATGAAAAGGTCGATGAAGGTATATTTTTAGGTTATGCGGCAAAGAGCAAAGGGTACCGTGTCTTCAAAAAGAGAACCATGATCATCGAAGAATCAATTAATGTCAAGTTTGATGAACTAAATCAACATTCAGTCGATGACGATAACGAAGACGTGATTACACCAAGTACAGCTACTGCAAAACCTTCACACAAAGGTGTAGAACCTTTAAGCAAAGAAGCCGGAACCAGCAATCCTGAGGATACGCCAAAAGAGATGAGATTCTTGGCAGATCATCTAAAGGACTTGGTAATTGGTGAGATTACCAAGGGTGTAAGTACTTGTTCCTCTAATAAAGATATAGCTTATTGTGTTACTTTTGTTTCACAGTTTGAACCCAAAAATATTGAAGAAGCATGTAGTGATAATTTTTGGTTAGATGCTATGCAAGAGAAATTAAACCAATTCGAACGAAATCAAGTTTGGGAACTTGTTTCCAAGCCCATTGATCATCCGGTCATTGGCATCCGTTGGGTATTCCGAAACAAACTGAATGAGAATGGTTTAGTGACTCGTAATAAGGCTCGACTCGTAGCTCAAGGATACAATCAAGAAGAAGGTATCGACTACGATGAGACTTATGCCCTAGTTGCGAGATTAGAATCCATTGGCATGTTATGTGCATTTGCATGTTTTCATAATTTTTAGTTATTTTAAATGGATGTTACAAGCGCATTTTTGAATGGTTTCATAAAAGAAGTTTATGTAGCTCAACCTCCAGGTTTTAATGATTTCAAAAATCCTGATTATGTTTTCAAGTTGAAGAAAGCCTTATACGGTTTGAAACAAGCCCCTCGTGCTTGGTACGATCGTCTAAGCTCTTTTCTACTTGACAACGGTTTTTTAAAGGGAAAGGTTAACACTATATTGTTTATAAAATCTTTGAATAACAATCTTCTTTTGATTCAAATCTATGTAGATGATATTATTTTTGGATCTACTGATGAATCTCTTTGTCAAGATTTTTTAAAGTGTATGCAGAATGAGTTTGAGATGAGCATGATGGGAGAGCTGAATTTCTTTCTCGGACTGTAAATAAAAAAATCAACAATGGGACGTTCATAAATCAAGCGAAGTACACAAACGATCTATTAAAGAAGTTCGACCTGGAAGCAGTCAAACCACTTAGCACTCCAATGGCGACTTCAACCAAGCTTGATATTGATGAACAAGGCAAACCCGTCGACATACGTAAGTATCGAGGTATGATCGGTAGCTTACTGTACTTAACTGCTAGGCGACCAGACATTATGTTTAGTGTTTGCTTGTGTGCACGTTTTCAAGCCAATTATAAGGAATCACATCTGTGCGCAGTTAAGCGTGTCTTCCGATACCTTAGAGGCACTTCTTCTGTTGGCTTATGGTATCCTAAATCTACGTCATTTGACCTAACTGGTTATTCTGATGCTGATTTTGCCGGATACAAAGTAGATAGAAAAAGTACCAGCGGCACATGTCATTTCCTAGAAAAAGCCCTAGTCTCTTGGTTTAGTAAAAAGCAAAATTTTGTCGCATTATCAACAACTGAGGCTGAGTATATCGCCGCAGGACGTTGTTGTGCACAAATTTTGTTGATGAAGCAAACTTTAGAAGATTTTGGATTGCATTACACACACATACCCATTTTCTGTGATAACACTAGTTCTATTAATTTGACTAAGAATCCAGTATGTCACTCTCGTACTAAGCATATCGAGATTCGACATTATTTTCTTAGAGATTATCAACAAAATAGAGATATAGACCTGGTATACATAGACACACAGAATCAATTGGCTGACATATTCATAAAACCTCTAGCAGAAGATCGTTTCAATTATTTACGTCGAAAATTAGAAATTTTAGATATCAATAATATTAATTAATTTTGTTTTATTAATTACTTTATTCAATACTCAATAACTGTTTTCGAGACAAGCCTAAAAAGAGTCTGTCTGTTACCATGACTACGGTCGAAGCGAAGCGGTACTTAATTGTTCCCCGATGAACTCCCATTAGCTGGGACAGTTGTCAACCCCTTGACCAAATTTTCTCCTATATTTTTTTTTATTATTTAGTAATTGTCTCACATATAAAAATAATTGCTTTATATTAGTTGTTTACTTTTAAAAACATGCAGAAGGACCAAGGCATAATATATGAGTTGATAGGGACCCTTATGCAATTAACTTTTAGTTAAACTTCCCTTCAACCGCAGCTGCAAACTTCAGATTTCGAATTCAATTTGAATTCAAACAAGAGATAGAATCGAATTCTCCATCCTATCTCTCCATCACCCCAGGCTTATCACAAAACAAGCTGCATATATAATGAGAGGATTGGCCGAACCCCAGGGGAACCCTAGAGACAAAATCCCTGTTACAAGAATAGCCAAAGAGGAAGAGGAGCAGTTCGGCCCCGAAATCGACAGGTAACCTTCGAACCATTCGAATTGCTGTGATTTACAAAGCTTAGATGGGTAAGTGTTTGATTATATGCCTAGAAGAGTAGGAAGAATTCCTATTGATCCTTCCCATCGAGAACTGAGTTGTACAAGAAGAGAAATAAGCCATGTACCAGTTGTGTGTCAGTCAGCTTGAGTTGTGTGCCACGAGAGGAGGATTTTCCTTGTGTCCTTAAGTACTATGGGATGGGTATTACTTGTAGGATAGAGCAGGGCTGCCATGAAAACCATAGATAATGATTCGAACCACTTGTTGCCTATTGGATTAGGTATGAGTTAGCAAAGACAGAAAACTACCAGAACATGCACATTAGGAGAAATACCAGGGACTGATACACCTAGTACAGGACAACAGATGAGTACTTGTCTCTTGCATCCATCTGTTTCAGCCAGTGAGAATAGGTTTGTTCAGCATTGTACTCTGGGTGAGTTTCATACACAGAGCCAATGTATATATTTCACCTTGAAGGCATGATTGGTCGAAGCCCTCTGCTTCATATATGCATTCTTGCATTGGAAAAGATTGATCAGGATAACAATGTCATTCAAGATCTGTGTATGTGGAAAAATGACCATATGACTGATCTCCTTGTTTACTTTACTTAAGATGATTGATTTGTTTATTGTTGCTATAGCTGAAAAATGGATATAACAGGTCATGACTGTCAACACACATTTTTGTCCTTTGCAATATCATACAATTAGTACTGCATTTAATTTGTGCCATCCTTGTAGAGCCACTGTCAGGATTTAAACATATCTTTCCATATTGGTTTAATGATCAGTCAATGAATAATTCAATGGGCAATTCAATGTTTAGGTAATGCCCAACCTTGGTTGAATGTTCCTGCATTCAACTATAACAGTCCCTTCCTTCGTATAGTGTTGTCCTATGTGAAGTATTGCATGTTTACAGGACCATGTAACAGGAATTCTGGGGTGGGTGTCAGTGCTGCCCTAAGCAATCGACCCCATTGGTTTGTGAAGTTCAAACCTTATTGCACCTCTATTAGATATTTCCCGTTAAGTCATAATTCCCCATAGGAAATCCATAGATTACGTTTGATTCTGTCAATTTCTTTCACAGAACCCAGCTACACAGGAACAAGTGGATCCCTGCATCAGACCTTTGTTTGACAACTAATTCGACCTGTGTCCTTTTTGACTCATATAATGTTCTGCTGTGGGTGGGAATTATGATTTATCACCTTTATGTTGGTTTCAGTTTTCAGTATTTGGTTTTGAATGGGATGTGTGATTCCAGTATAATAGATATGAAAGGTTAAAGGAGAACCTCCAGTTTACCAAATCTAGTCTCAAATGCCATAACTTTGTTCATCTCTGTTTGTTATCAAAACTCCATTTTCTAAAACCTTGTTTCGAATCAGCCTCCTTTTTGCTGTCTGAAACGAGTGCTTGTTTGGTTTTATTTATGTTGATTTGCCTATCTTCTCCTTCCTGTTCTCTTCTTATCATCTCTCACTTATGAATCAGTCTCATTTTACTCAACTAACCAGGAGGTTCCTGATACTATGGAAATAAAGAAATTCATGTCATACAGAAACTATTATGGGTATAACTACATATCTGTCCATATAGGGAAGCAGCCGACCTAGATCACCCACAAATTTTGTATTCTTCTCCACCGCAAGAGAACCAAAGAGCAATCTCAAGTTTTGTTGGGAAGAGAACTGAAACCTTCAGCAAGTAATTCCCTTTCTCTTCATCTATATTGTTCCTTAAACCTAGTTTGATTCGCAGGTATATGTAGGTACAAGTGTTTGTTATAATTCCTAAGAAATAGAACCTGTTGAGAGCAATAATGCTCAGCCTATGAATTCGACTCCAATAAGGAGTCGAAATAATACTAGTAATTCTTTTGGTAACACACGCAAACACCAGACAAGGATTTAATACCTGTTTACACATTGACACACTTTGTATCAATTTTCCAATTGGTATCTGAACTGATACCAGACATTTAAAACTGGGCATTGCATACCAAGTATAACACGGATACACAACAGGTGTTCAAGTGCATCAGACTTCTTAGGAAGCAACCCCATAGGATCAAAGCTAAGACTGGGTCTTCTGGGCCTCAGGACAGGGTGTCTTGGGTGTGTACTGTGGTACATTGGGAGCCTGGTACCATACGCAATATGGAGTTTTGCCCTGTTTACACATCCAGTAGGATATTAAATCGTATAGGCAAATACCTACGTGTTCGACTAACAGGTAAGCGTTGAATAAATTCCTGTTTAAGTTTACTTTAGATTTTAGAGATCAACTGTTTGAGGATATTACTCATAAGGAGGTATGCAGACCCATAACGCACGAGGGTGTCCTGTATTGCATCACTCGTGCCATATGTTTGAGACTGCAGCAGGAACAGAGCAAATCATGTCCCAGTTATCAGGGGATAATTGGTAGATCACTCAAGAACATGGGTTGTAATTTTAGAGTACTGAGTTCATCCCCATATCTGCACACATACTGTTCTGCTCTTGGGTTCATTGTTCACTGCTTACATTGCCTTCATAATCTGTCGAGGCCCTTGGTTTATACCATGGTACCCAACGACCTCTAATAAGAGGATGCATAAGTAGGAGCCAGGCTAATTATGATGGAGAGGAATCAATAACTAGAAAAAAGTCTATGATTCATAATCAGTAGGGTTGTACTCCCCACACCCGAGCATACCATCTGCCACAGTTTGCATTTATTTTTCAGCCTTGAAATATGTTTAGTCGATATATTGCAGCCATGTTTGAGTCCCTTGTTCATTAACTACATTTTGCAGTCTTTTAGATACATTGTTTTGCCCCTTAGATAATGCTTAGTTGAATACCTATAATGTTTGGTACGAATAGGTCCCTGTTCTTTTTGTTGTCTGTACTTTGAGGTATTGGGTCCAATTGATATCTGAGCATGTAGTTCAGTCTTGATTTGGAATGATTCCAGATATCTTCCACCTCCCTGATACTTGAATTTCAATCCACATTACTCATATTTGATGTTCAACTATCGTTATCCAGTCTTGAGCTTACCTTCACAGAGTCTTGTCCCTCCTTAGTTTTAGATGTTCAGTCATTCTTCATTTCATCTGTCCACCCATTGAACTGCCCTGCTTATCCTTGTCTGTTCAGTCCATGCTTCGAATCTAGAAATCCTAAACTAATGTCCAGGCATGTCATAGACTGAATTGCCCAAGACACAGGTCAAGACATCAGTTAGAGCGGACCCCACTGAACAATGTTTAGTTTACGCCAGTAATTGGAATTGGCAGCAGCTGCCATCTTACTAAATCGACTGAGATATAGGTATAATGCCTTTGTGTTGGATCGTGGGGTTAAAACCGAATACCAGTAAACACTGGTACAAGCTATATGCTGCCATTGTTTACTGTGATTTGGATTATGTATTATAGATGAAGCTTGGTTTAAATTGCAGTTACGACTGAGGGTTCTATTCAAGTTTAAAGAACCCTGTAGACAACAAATGTGGTGGCATAGCCATGAGATATCCAACCCCAATAAATCCTAGTATAAAACAAGTACAGGAACCATATGTAAATGAATAGATATGGGATATGTGGTACAAAGAACACAAGGTTATAGCAGGAAAAATAGTTCCTTTGTAGGCACAAGAAATGGCAAGTATAGGAACTATAGAGAATGGGAGAATTACCATATATGTAAATATGTGGGTTGTCATACAAACAAGAGATACCAAATCAATTTCAATAAAGACCAAAAGACTGAACCTCAATTAGATAGAATATTTCCTGGCTTCAATTTATGTATTGACATAATAAACTTATAAAACAGGTTACTTGGACATTGACACGGATTCTGACCCGTGCCAGCAGCTCAGGACCACAGGCAAGTATACCTTGCCTTTCTACACAGCTTTATTTACATGCACTGTCTATTATTTTATCCAGTTTTCTCATATTGTTGCCATGTATTTTTCTATCAAGCTGGTATATTTTTATCATTGCTTTAGACAGTGTTCACAGTTAGCCTTGTTTCTTATTGATCGTGCCTTGATTGAGTGGTGCTTCCGTGTCTTGAACCTTGAAGCTAACCTGCGAGTCCACGATAGGGACGAGGGTTAGTAGTTATTGGTCCACACCTGCGAGTCCACACTAGGGACGAGGGTGATGCTAGCCTGCGAGTCCACACTAGGGACGAGGGTTAGTAGTAGATGCTAGCCTGCGAGTCCACACTAGGGACGAGGGTTAGTGGTATAGGGTTACGCCTGCGAGTCCACACTAGGGGCGAGGGTGATGCTAGCCTGCGAGTCCACACTAGGGACGAGGGTTAGTAGTAGAGGCTAGCCTGCGAGTCCTCACTAGGGACGAGGGTTAGTAGTTCAAACCTGCGAGTCCACGCTAGGGACGAGGGTTTGAGTATTCGTTTCGGCTATCCGTTGATATCTTGACATGAGTTCTCTAGTCCTTGTTCGCAGTTCATCTATGTGTAGACAGTGTATAGATTCGTGCTTTATTCATTGCTCAGTTTTACTTGTTTATTCTGTATCTTTCTCCATGCATAATAAACTGTTAGAAAGGCTCGTTTTTATGTATCTTGCTAGTCCTCTTAGGACCTGATGATCTCTTCAGGTTAGCCGAGTTTGAGCCAGGAGCAGTCGAGTGGATTTGAGTTAGCATCAAAGCGCAGTGCTTGCAGTTGTGGTGGTCTAGATTAGCAGTTTTTATTCAGTTAGTTACTCCATGTATTCTTCTATTTTTCCGTCTATTGGTAGTGGATTTGTGTCCACCGGACGTGACAGTGGTTCTTGATATTCAGTTTATTCATTATTATCCAGTTTATGCCTTTTTATTGATATTGATTGTGACATGATTATTCCTGTGGATGAGATTTAGTTTATCATGTGAACCTAGATTGTCGTGACTTGTATTTAGACAGCGTACTACCGCCGACACTGCGGCGTAGGGTGGACTTGGACACGCTTCGTATCCGAAAAGCGGGTGCGGGTCGTGACAACAGTACTCCTACAGCTAATCTGAAACAGATGCTGAGTAAAGAAAATTAATTTATAAAATAATATTAATTATATTATTTAAAATTTAAAATTACTAACTTTGAATTAAATACTTGAAATGAGTTGATGAAAAGGATATGGCCCATAATTTTTTTTTAAAAAAATCAGGAGAACCCTAGGCGAATTCGGCATGAGTTCGGTCTGAATTTGGCCAGAGTTCTGTTGGTGTTGTATGCATTTTAAACCAGAACCCGAGGCCTTCTTCTCTTCATCACTTCCAAACCAATTCATCATCACAGCAGCAGCAGCCGAAGAACACTCCAAACCCTAGCTATTCTCCACTCCTTTTTTTCCAATCTACGTGGAGATTTCCATCCAAAATTTGGATTCGTGCGGAGAATCGCGTCCTCTACGACATACTTGATTTTCGGAAGGTATAACTCCTTCTCTCCTCCACTTTCAAATTTTAGGGTTTCTTAGTTTTGGGTTAGAATGCCTAAGGAATTCAATCCTTTCAAGAGGAAGAAGACCCACGCCAGTGAAGAGGCATCATCTTCTGATCTGAACACGGATTCTCTCTTTTTCCCGGTCCAATCGGATGACGACGTGTCAGATGAATTTTACTTCAAAACTCATGACCAAATATTGCTTTAGTATGTCGATTTTGCTATGCGTACTATATGCACCGGCGCTCCGATTAAATGGACTTATTTCCTGATCACGTCCCTTGTTTGAGGCATTAGGGTTACACCATCTTACTACCCTACAATTCCCTATAACTATTAATGCCCTTAGATTGTTCTATTGTAACTTCGTGTTAGACACTTTTATCGCAAGGACTCGTGTTGGCGGGATAGATATCGAGTTCGATGATGTATTGCTAGCGGAAGTCCTTGGTATTCCAAACGAAGGTGTCCCGCTCGATGACATCACCGACTTCGATTTTCCCGAGGGCACGACTCTTGTTAGTTTCAAGAATGAGCTTTGTGCGCATGTACTGTAGAAGCATAATTTTTTTCAGCAAATGAAGCCTCATGCGCCCAAGTCAGTGTAGCTCTATGCGCCCAAGTCAGTATAGCTCCATGCGCCCAAGTCAGTGTAGCTTCATGCGTCCAGTCAGTATTGTAGCACCCAGTTCCTAAAATGAGGGTAATTTTAAAATTTTGTATTTATAATCATTTAAAAATGATACTTAAACCATGTTATGATTTTTGGTAATTTTTAATTATTTTAAAATTATTTAAAATGTTGAATTATGATTTTGATGGTTAACTAGTGTAACCCTAGAGACTGCATGACCTATAGACTAACCATGACCATGGAGACCTAACCATGTGATTATGATGACTAATTATGACTTTTTAGCCTAAGGGTATTTTGGTCATTTTTGACTTATTAATGAAAATAAATTTTGATTAATTAGTATTGTGCTAATTGAATTGTTAGGGACTAACCTAGTTTTGACTAAACCTAGATGTTAATGATGCTCATGGAGGTTTAGTTAGAAGGTTAGAGACTTAATGGTTAAGTTAGATTAACAATATCTAGATATTTCATAGTAGGATATTTACTCCTTAGGATATTTGTGAAAAAGAGAGCCTTATGACTAGTTGAACCAATAGGAAGGCTTAAAATTGGGTGGACAACTCCAAGCCACTCATCTACATTAAAAACTAACCCTAATTCATCAAATGACCAGCCATCAAGTGCCCCATCCCTTCCTATAAAGAATCCTTAAGAAAACTATTGCCTCTTTTTACCTCTACATAGAACCCTAAGTGTTCTTCCCCAAATTAGAGAACTTCTCTCTTGGATTTGATTTCCTTTCCCTCATATTCCTCAATCCAAACTTCTCCTAATCCATCCCACACCATCAAGGAAGGATTCTATCCAAGAATTTTGGCAAGATGCAAAGGGAGGTGTCCTTTTGGATAGATCTTCGTATCGGAGCCGTGTCCTAAAGATTTTCATTGGGATTCCACTCCCAATAGGTAAAACCTATCCTCTAACTTGATTTTCTTTGTATATTAATTAGTTTTGAATCCAAAGGATCCACCCCCATGCATGTGTCCCCTTTAGATTCAATTTTGAGACCATTTGGAGTCCATTTGAGGATGTTATAGGTGTGTCTTGTGTCCTACTTGATAGATCCCAATTAGGACACCCCATGTGTATGTATGTATGATAATAGTTTAAATAGATATTTAAATTCGGTTTTAGAATGGTTAGAGAGTGGATTGATCTTAGTTAGGATGGTTAGAATGAGTTTCATTTGGATACTTATGTTGGTATCCAAGTATCTTGGCCAACCCAAATTCGTCATAATTTTTATCCACGTTTTTATTAACCAAAGAAACTTGGAAATGTCATAACTTTTATCTTAGAACTCCGATTTATCTCTTGTTTTGTTTAAAAGAACCGTATCGAAGTTAGCTTTCCAAATATATATATATATATATATATATATATATATATATATATATATATATATATATATATATATTAATAAGCCAAATTCATTCAGAAACTTTCTGTAAAATTATTTGAGTGTCAGCTGTACGAAAGACGAACGCGTTTCGGTATTTTTACGATTTCGGGAGTTTCCGGACACGAAAATGCGATCCATTGAAAGTTTCGGAAAGCTAACACAAATGGCTATAACATACTTTAAACCTAGAAGTTAGTGAAGGCCCAATTGGTACAGTATTGGTTTTAAGTAGAAGAGTGACTATACGATATATGCATTTTGTGTAACCTATGAGCCTATGTAGTATGGATATTAAATGAATATAGAGTATATAATGCATGATATGTTCGATGAATAAAATAATATATATATGATATATATCCTCTTTACATTAATGTATATATATGGTTGAATGCAAGCATGTAGGAATGCAATTAATATAATATATGTAAGCAATGCATAAATGCATGAATGAAAGAATGATATACAATATATGCATGAAAGTATATAATGAATGCTAGATAAGAATGCAAGGTATATATGTAATGATAGACATGAATGCATAATGTATAAATATTGTAATGCAATATATAATGATAACATGTATGGTAATGTAGAGTATATGATGCAAGCTTGAATGAATGGAGGAAATACATGTATATAGGTAATATAGAATGTAATATATGAATGCAAGCATGCAAGATAATGTATTGTATCCATATATGACGTATTCAACTTAAAGATAATGTAATATATGAAAGGAATGAATAATAATATATAACATGATATGTAAGGTAATACAAGGTATAAAATATATGATGTGTGCATGTTTGTATGCCTCTATGTTAATGTATGAAATGATATGAATATACAATGTATGCATATGTATAAAACATGTAGGTAATGCATAGATGCACGAATGAAATGAATGTATGCAATATGTTAATATAAATGCAAGTATCTAATATGCATGAATGTAAGTATAATGTAATGCAAGTATACATATATGTATCATGTAATGTAATATACATAATATGTATGTATGCATGTATGCAGGAATTAATGTAATATAATGTAGAGTATGCATATATGAATATAATGTATTCAAGTATATAATGTATTCAAATATGTATGTATGTATAGGTGCATGAATGAATGCAAGTATGCATATATGATATGTATGACTGCATGTATACAATGTAAGTATGTATGTATGCATTTCTATAAATTGAGTTAACCTATAACCTTTTACATACATGCATTCATACACCCTTTGACGCTATATATTCCATGTCACATACACCTACATATCACTAAATCTGAGAACATTAACACATATCCTTTCACACACATGCCAAACACACACATACTCACTCTTTTACCTCTTTTTCTCTCTATATATATGGATGTGCCTATATATAGCTTTCCTATATATATATCTATGTATATGAATATGTGAATGTGAATAATATATATATATATAAATATATATATATATATATATATATATATATATATATATATATATATATATATATATGACTAAGTTTGTGTGTCTTGTTAGCTTATGGTTTAGTTTTGTGCTTGGTTTAGCAAGTGACTTAGGCTATGAGTTAGTAGCTATCTTGGATACTTGATTTGCATATACTTAGTTTGTTTAGACCTAGAATTGACTAACCTAGACTAGTTGACCATTGCTGACTCAACCCTAGCTAGTTTGACCACAGTTGACTAGAGTTGACCTAGTTTGACTTTATAGTTGACCAAAGTTGACCAAGAGTTGACTTTGACCTAGATTGACTTACAATCATGTAGATTGTATTATAATTTCACTTACCATATAAATTGAACTCTTTATAACCTGTGTTGCTATAACTAGGACTCTGTGACTCCAGTTGGCCATCTTTTCATATCAGCTGTTCAGGGTATCAGGCGAGTACATTCTCTGATCATTTTATATCCTGTTAGAATTATCCTCCTGCTTTAAATTACTTTACTTGATGCTGTCACGTTGGTCACACGGATTAGTACTTTATGGATCATTTCTTGAGATGTTATTCCCTCAGGGAGCATCGGATACTACATGTTCTGTGCGTTTTACTTACATTGTATATCACTATGCTTTATGGTTCATTGAATCACTTGTGACATGTACTCTCATGATCATAGAGTCTTCCATGAATCACCCAATTATGGGCATTCCTAGAATCTCCATTTATGGGACTGTCATGTATCATCCTTCGGGTGCCATTATATGAATCATAACACAAACTGGCTGGATCCTTGTGTATTGATTGAGGGTACAGGGGAGTAGAAGTGGACATGTGAATAATATCCAAGTAGTGTTGCGTCAGAATTATTCAGTAGTGTAGCATCAGAATCATCCTATGCCATTCACATGTCTATATTATACTCTCACTAGCCACTGTTAGTTCTCTATTTATAGTAGATATTTCTATTACAGCTATCTCCTTTACATTCTGTACTTTCTTTCAGTTTTTTGTATCTTACTTTACTGCATGATTATATTTTCTAACCTGCTATGATCTGTTGAGATGTATTGTGCTCGCTCCCGTCCTGACTGGACCTGTTGATAAATTTTACAGATAGCTTGGAGGTTATCTGCTAGCCTAGAGGAGACAGTAGAGGTTGGAGTAGATAGCTAGAGTTTTTTTTTCTTATTATATGTCAGTTGTCTTGAGTTGTATTTAACTTATTGGATTACTGTATTGAGATTTGAGATGGTTTTTTGGATTTGTGATATCTTAGACACTTAGACTTCTATCTGTTGTATCTCTTTATGGATTTCAGTTTTATCTATCTTTTTATCGTATTCTACCTTAGATATGATTGAGACTGTATTTACCATGTCACCTCCATTCGGAGTGTATATACTGTACAGGTACCTTATATATTGTTAGATGATTGACCTAGGATAGCATTTTACCGCCGACACTGCGGCGTAGGCTGGACGTACCCACTCCTCGTGCCCTTACTCTAGGGTGCAGGTCGTGACACATTTTTAGTGGTGGCCCATGCAGGTCGAGTTTATGTAGTGGTATTCGAACTAGAGTATCACTACAGCCTGTAGTAGGATTAGGATATTTTTGAGGGTACTCAATCACACTAGAAAAACTTTTAATCAAATTCCTTTATCTAAATTGTTGCTTATTGACTTCCCTTGAATATAAAATGTCCCCCTTTGAATTTTCGCTTCATTCTCAGAAATTGCTTCTTGTTTTGATCTGTCTTCATGATGGTTATGAAGACACGATCTCATCGCTCCGGTCCGGGGAATACTATCGAGAGGCTGGCCACCTCTCGTCCTGTTCATCAGGACCTCGAGACCGTAGCTCCTGTTGTGTCAACTCAGGTTGGCGTTTCTGCTACATTGGAGGTGCACCTTCATCTGTACAGAGACCTTCTCTCCCGTCATTCCTAATTTCTCTCAGCAGCAGCGGTTCATGCATCATCAGCAGTAGGCCAGGGGAAACCAGCAGGGGCGAGCTTTCGCCAGGACAGTCGAGGATGCACAGGCTATTGGAGATCTTGCTACAGGTTTCGATCTTCTCGATTCCATTTCCACAATTGCCTCTTATAACTATCTTGAAATTCGATTCCATCTGCTCCTTGTTGACTGATTAATTTTGTTCTGTTGTTCTTGTGTTATGTTTGTTTTCTTCTGAGAAAAATCATATGGGCTAGATCACCTCAGTTATGGGATCTAGAATCTTCGATAGTCATGTTAGCTGGCATAGTGAGGACATATAGTCAGATTTTGGGACGTATTTCTCGGGTGTGGAAATTTAAGGTTTTTGCCGTCGCATGCGACAATACAAAAATTTTAAATACCATGATTCTAGAGGTATGTACCTTAGTCGAGGACTCTGTGATTATCGTAGCCATGCTTACTAGTATGACGAGGATTTAGAGTACCATAATTTTTGATAGACGCATATGATTATCAGATTGTACCTTAAATGCTCTTGAACAAATTTTCTCTACTTTTGTTCAGTCTTTCAAAAAAAAAATTATTTTGTTTATTTTGTTTCTCATTATTTAACTTAGGAGTAGGAGTAGCTTTAGCTGTATTATAAACCTTTGTGTAACTTCTTACTATGAATCCCTTCTTAAAATAATGAATCGATGATTTTGCTAGACCTTATCTTGGATTTGATATTATAGCTATGGTTTCAAAATAGTTCCTTCTTTTAAACAGATAAGCAGAACAGATTTTATCGTCATTTCCTTCTTGCTATTATTCTTGTATTAAATAATAATAATATAATAAAACTGTCTTGATTACATCAATCACCTACTTTGCAATCTTGTAGGAATCTAAATGTTGGTCTTGATATAGAATTTGAATTTTATATTGGGACATGAGAATATATATAGTGGACACAGACACTTTGTCTGACACGTATGCATGCTACACTTTGATTACCAACCCATCTAAATGCATATTATTATGTTGTTGATGTTTAAATTCTCAAAACCTCAATATTCTGATACAGTACAATATCAGAGACTGGTTATCTGCTTTTTCTAGTTTAAATTCATAATTTAAATATAAATTTAATGTTATTAGTTTTGTTTACATCACTGCACATGTATGTTATATACAAGGTTTCAATTCTTAAGGAAATTGGTTGAGTTTTGTGTTTGAATTTGTCAAATCTGAGACTGTGTGCATATTAACCCTTAATACTGGATTTTAAATGTTAGTTCAAATTGCTGGTTTTTTAAAATGTAATATTTTGAGGTATATACATTGTTGTATGTAGGGATATAATGTTAGGTTTCATATTTTTACATGTTAGGTTGTGATAAACATTGGGTTGGTTTGATGTTCGAATTTCTCCAAAATCCTAAAACTGAATACATGTTAACATTTTTACATTGATTTCAATGTTTAGTTCAATTTCAGATTTAATATATAATATTGAACTGTATGAATAGATAAATGTATGGATAGTATGTTAGGGTTTCATCTCCATCATATTAGGTTGTGTTGGGAGCATTGAGTTGGTTGTGATGTTTCAAACCCCTAAATTCTGAAACTGTATTATGTTATATTGCACTGGTTTAAATGTTAGCTTATTTTCAGATTTTGTATGTAAATGCTGAACTAAAACTGGGTTTAACCTTTCAATACTAAAGCTATAACCCTGTACAAGGACACACACACTCTAACATAGTATACACTGCCATGTAAATCTAACCCTTCCTCTCTATGTTATGTTCATATATCTATATAGATATATATAGAGTTTATGCATACATGTTATAATGTATATAGATACATAACTAAATCTCTACATCTTTATATATATATATATATATATATATATATATATATATATATATATATATATATATATATATATGGTTAGCCATGCATGTTATGAGTAAACAGGTTGTGCATTGTAGATTGTTAACCAATATGCCAAGAGTAGTGTAACTGGATAGCTATTGTTTTGAAACCCAAATCCTCATATACACTTTCATGTATATTTCACATACACACATGCCTACTATCTAACCATATGAATATGTCCACATACACCCATACACACACGAACCACATAACCTTTATATAATGCTAGCTTTTCCCTTTCTAATTCTCTTTCTCTATATATATTGCGATTGGATTTCAATGCTCGATGTTGTGCTTTAAATTTTGGTTTTGATTTTGCCTTAAAGCCTTGATGATTGTTATTTCTGTATCTTTTCCAGTTTAACACCCCAGATTGCTTGTATGTTTTGATACCCTATGATTGTTTTGGCCTAGTATGACTAGTATACCTAGATGATACTTTCACTACCACCGTATGCCATGACCTTGTATGCAGTCCTTTTAAATTGTATGATTTGATTAAATCATGAGACCTTGATTGTTGGGAGTTTAACCTAGAAGGAGTACGACCATCTTAATTTCGAGGACGAAATTTTTCTAAGGAGGGTAGACTTGTAGCACCCAGTTTCTAAAATGAGGGTAATTTTGAAATTTTGTATTTATAATCATTTAAAAATGATATTTAAACCATGTTATGATTTTTGATAATTTTTAATTATTTGAAAACTATTTAAAATGTTAAATTGTGATTTTGATGGTTAACTAGTGTAACCCTAGAGACTGCATGACCTAGAGACTAACCATGACCATGGAGACCTAACCATGTGATTAGGATGACTAATTGTGACTTTTTAGCTTAAGGGTATTTTGGTCATTTTTGACTTATTAATGAAAATAAATTTTGATTAATTAGTATTATGCTAATTGAATTGTTAGGGACTAACCTAGTTTTGACTAAACCTAGATGTTAATGATGCTCATGGAGCTTTAGTTAGAAGGTTAGAGACTTAATGGTTAAGTTAGATTAACAATATCTAGATATTTCATAGTAGGATATTTACCCCTTAGGATATTTGTGAAAAAGAAAGCCTTATGACTAGTTAAACCAATAGGAAGACTTAGAATTGGGTGGACAACTCCTAACCACTTATTTACATGAAAAACTAACCCTAATTCATCTAATGACCAGCCATCAAGTGCCACATCTCTTCCTATAAAGAATTCTTAAGAAAACCCTTGCCTCTTTTACCTCTACATAGAACCCTAAGTGTTCTTCCCCAAATTAGAGAGCTTTCTTCTTGGATTTGATTTCCTTTCCCTCACATTCCTCCATCCAAACTTATCCTAATCCATCCTACACCATCAAGGAAGGATTCTATCCAAGAATTTGGGCAAGATGCAAAGGGAGGTGTCCTTTTGGATAGATCTTCGTATCGGAGCCATGTCCTAAAGATTTTTATTGGGATTCCACTCCCAATAGGTAAAACCTATCCTCTAACTTGATTTTCTTTGTATATTAATTAGTTTTGAATCCAAAGGATCCACCCCCATGCATGTGTCCCCTTTAGATTCAATTTTGAGACCATTTGGAGTCCATTTGAGGATGTTATAGGTGTGTCTTGTGTCCTACTTGATAGATCCCAATTAGGACACCCCATGTGTATGTATGTATGATAATAGTTTAAATAGATATTTAAATTCGGTTTTAGAATGGTTAGAGAGTGGATTCATCTTAGTTAAGATGGTTAGAATGAGTTTCATTTGGATACCTATGTTGGTATCCAAGTATCTTGGCCAACCCAAATTCGTCATAATTTTTATCCACGTTTTTATCAACCAAAGCAACTTAGAAATGTCATAACTTTTAGCTTAGGACTCTGACTTATCTTCCGTTTTTTTAGAAGAACCGTATCGAAGTTAGATTTCCAAATATATATTTTAATAAGCCAAATTCGTTCTGAAACTTTCTGTAAAATTATTTGAGTGTCAGCTGTACAAAAGACGAACGCGTTTCGGTGTTTTTGCGATTCCGGGAGTTTCCGGACACGAAAATGCGATCCGTTTGAAGTTTCGGAAAGCTAACACAAAGGGCTATAACATACTTTAATTCTAGAAGTTAGTGAAGGCCCAATTGGTACAGTATTGGTTTTAAGTAGAAGAGTGACTATACGATTTATGCATTTTGTGTAACCTATGAGCCTATGTAGTATAGATATTAAATGAATATAGAGTATATAATGCATGATATGTTAGATGAATGAAATAATTTATATATGATATATATCTTCTTTACATTAATGTATATATATGGTTGAATGCAAGCATGTAGGAATGCAATTAATATAATGTATGTAAGCAATGCATAAATGCATGAATGAAAGAATGATATACAACGAATGCATGAAAGTATATAATAAATGCTAGATATGAATGCAAGGTATATATATAATGATAGACATGAATGCATAATGTATAAATATTGTAATGCAATATATAATGATAACATGTATGGTAATGTAGAGTATATGATGCAAGCTTGAATGAATAGAAAAAATACATGTATATAGGTAATATAGAATGTAATATATGAATGCAAGCATGCAAGATAATGTATTGTATCCATATATGATGTATTCAACTTAAAGATAATATAATATATGAAAGGAATGAATGATAATATATAACATGATATGTAAGGTAATGCAAGGTATAAAATATATGATGTGTGCATGTTTGTATGCCTCTATGTTAATGTATGAAATGATATGAATATACAATATATGCATATGTGTAAAACATGTAGGTAATACATAGATGCACGAATGAAATGAATGTATGCAATATGTTAATATAAATGCAAGTATCTAATATGCATGAATGTAAGTATAATGTAATGCAAGTATACATGTATATAAAAAAAAATATATCAAGTAATGTTATATACATAATATGTATGTATGCATGTATGCAGGAATTAATGTAATATAATGTAAAGTATGCATATATGAATATAATGTATGCAAGTATATAATGTATTCAAATATGTATGTATGTATAGGTGCATGAATGAATGCAAGTATGCATATATAATATGTATGACTGCATGTATACAATGTAAGTATATATGTATGTATTTCTATAAATTGAGTTAACCTATAACCTTTTACACACATGCATTCATACACCCTTTGACACCATGTATCCCATGTCACATACACCTACATATCACTAAATCTGAGAACATTAATACATATCCTTTCACACACATGCCAAACGCACACATACTCACTTACTCTTTTACCTCTCTTTCTCTCTATATATATATATATATGTATGTGCCTATATATAGCTTTCCTATATATATCTATGTATATAAATATGTGAATGTGAATAATATATATATATATATATATATATATATATATATATATATATATATATATATATATATATAAAATATATATATATATATATATATATATATATATATATATATATATATATATATATATATTTTATATATATATATATTTTTATATATAAATATATATGACTAAGTTTGTGTGTCTTGTTAAAATATATATATATATATATATATATATATATATATATATATATATATATATATATATATATATATATATATATATAAAAATATATATATATATATATATATATATATATATATATATGACTAAGTTTGTGTGTCTTGTTAGCTTATGGTTTACTTTTGTGCTTGGTTTAGCAAGTGACTTAGGCTATGAGTTAGTAGCTATCTTGGATACTTGATTTGCATATACTTAGTTTGTTTAGACCTAGAATTGACTAACCTAGACTAGTTAACCATTGTTGACTCAACCCTAGCTAGTTTGACCAAAGTTGACTAGAGTTGACCTAGTTTGACTTTATAGTTGACCAAAGTTGACTAAGAGTTGACTTTGACCTAGATTGACTTAGAATCATGTAGATTGTATTATAATTTCAATTACCATATAAATTGAACTCTTTATAACCTTTGTTGCTATAACTAGGACTCTGTGACTCCAGTTGGCCATCTTTTCATATCAGCTGTTCAGGGTATCAGGCGAGTACATTCTCTGATCATTTCATATCCTGTTAGATTTATCCTCCTGCTTTAAATTACATTACTTGATGCTATCACGTTGGTCACACAGATTAGTACTATATGGATCCTTTCTTGAGATGTTATCCCCTCAGGGAGCATCAGATACTACATATTCTATGCGTTTCACTTACATTGTGTATCACTATGCTTCATAGTTTATTGAATCACTTGTGACATGTACTCTCATGATCACAGAGTCTTCCATGAATCACCCAATTATGGGCATTCCTAGAATCCCCATTTATGGGACTTTCATGTATCACCCTTCGGGGGCCATTACATGAATCATAACATAACCTGGCTGGATCCTAGTGTATTGATTGGGGGTATGGGGGAGTAGAAGTGGACATGTGAATAATATCCAAGTAGTGTAGCATCAGAATCATTCAGTAGTGTAGCATCAGAATCATCCTATGCCCTTCACATGTCTATATTGTACTCTGACTCACTAGCCACTGTTAGTTATCTATTTATAGTAGATATTTCCATTACAGATATCTCCTTTACATTCTGTACTTTCTTTCAGTTTCATGTATCTTACTTTACTACATGATTATATTTTCTAACCTGCTATGATCTGTTGAGATGTATTGTGCTCGCTCCCGTCCTGACTGGACCTGTTGATAAATTTTACAGATAGCTTGGAGGTTACCTGTTAGCCTAGAGGAGACAGTAGGGGTTGGAGTAGATAGCTAGAGTTTTTTTTTTATATTTATGTTGTCTTGAGTTGTATTTACCTTATTGGATTACTGTATTGAGATTCGAGATGGTTTTCTGGATTTGTGATATCTTAGACACTTAGACTTCTATCTGTTGTATCTCTTTGTGGATTTCAGTTTTATCTATCTTTTTATCGTATTCTACCTTAGATGTGATTGAGACTGTATTTGCCATGTCACCTCCATTCGGAGTGTATATACTATACAGGTACCTTATATATTGTTAGATGATTGACCTAGGACGGCGTTCTACCGCCGATACTGCGGTGTAGGCTGGACGTACCCACTTCTCGTGCCCTTACTCTAGGGTGCGGGTCGTGACACGTATAGCTCCATGTGCCCAGTCAGTGGAGCTCCATGCGCCCAGTCAGTGAAGCTTCACGCGCCCAAGACCAGCTCCCCCGAAAGGAGGGCGCATAGCCTAAGACATGGCTATGCGCCAAAGCCTGACCCAGTCAAAGCCATGATCAAAATGTGTACCGAAGCACACGACCACGTCAGTCTCCACGAGCAGTCATGTACCGAAGCATGCGACCACGTCAACACCACAACCAACCCACGATCTCACAGCCTGTATGCGCCTACATCCGATGCGCCAAAAGCAGGACTATGCGCCCACATAAAAATTAGTGTGTTTTCTTATGTGGGCGCATAACATCATTTCAGCTCAAGAACGACTATAAAAGGGAGGCCTTATCCCTCTTCAAAAGACAGAACATAGAGCATTTTCAAGAGCCGAATTGCTGTACTTCTTGCCAGTGAGCCGAGAGTTAGCAATTTTCTTAGGTTTTCTCCCACTTTTGTAATCGGAGTGTCAACGGAGTAAAGAAGCAACTGCCGCTCGATCTCCATCGTCACATTCCCTAAATTTTTTTTTCTACTCGGGGATCCTCAACGCAGGATCGCTCAGGCGTACTCGATTTGTGGTGCCTTGCGCCAATAAAAAAAGACAACATTTTTCTTCTTCTTTTTTGTGTGTGTCCACAAAAATGGCGACTCTGCTGGGGACTACCTTTTTCTCTGACGAGAAGGTGGTGACGTAATCCGATACCGACAAAGTGGAGAGTACTCAGAAGATGTTGATCGAAAAGTTTGGTCAACAGGCATTCGAATAGATGCTCTCGAGGGACGGCTCTACTCCCTCAAAATCAGAGAAGCCAAACAAGTCTCGCAAGACTTGGCTTCCGAAGGCTCGCTGGCATATCCTGCTAGTATCATAGCAGATATGCAGCTGGAGGACTCTGTCACATGGGCGCATGACTCTGCCACAGAAGTTCTCCAAATGTAGAAAGCTCACACCGTTCTGGGCTCTACTAGCCCAGTGACTTCTTTCCTGCACAACCAACAACAGGGTGTTCAACACCTGAGACTTGGCAAAGAAAAACACTATGATGCCAAGAATCGGGGTGTACGACACTCTGGCCGAACCCGGCGAGGCTCACAAATAAAGGAGGCAAAAATGGGAGAAAACAATGCTGCTCCACCAGGCATGCGCCCAAGGCCATGCACCCAAGGGAGTGTTTGGGCGCATAGCCCCAACCAGAACACTTATGTCTTCAGCAGGCTGGGCATTCAAAGCCATGCGCCCAAGGCTATGCGCCCAGGCTCTCTGGATCCATACTATGCGCCCACATCAAGGAGGCTCAGACATGCTGTCAAGGAGGATGCGCCCAAGGCCAGTCTCCAAGGCCTATGCGCCCACAACAAAAAGACAGGCCCCAACGTGTATAGTACGGGGCTGTCTTCAAGGACTTCACAGAACTTAGGTGTGGGGGTTGCCCCTGCACGTGAACTAAGTCTAGATGCGCCTACTCTCCTTACGAACCCGCATGTAAAGCTCGGTGATGCATGCAACATGGATTGTAAGGCAAAACTCCCTTTCGCTGACTTACACAGCATGATAAATCATAAGCGTAAAGCGAGGGAGAACATAATAATTCATAGTATACTTTTGTGCACCAGTATTGTTATCAACTGTTGTTGCTCCAAAGCAACAAGAGTGCCTCAGAGAAAGTCCGTGTTTCGGCGGCTGTACTTCTCTGACGACAAGAATCCACTATGTGTTTTATCCAACATGGCTTCATGGGGTCCCCCATAGGAAAACCCCAATCAAAGACGGTGGACCACGAACCTAACTTTCTCTCTTAGCTCCGCGAGACGAAGAAGGAGAAGTCTACCAACAGATGGCCAACAGGCTGTCACATCCGAAGGAGTCTATATGGACACTCGATCAAAGGCAAGATTCCGTATGGACGACGAAGATTCCCAAGCCGGGGGTAGCATTCCCTCAGAATCTGAAGCAGATGACCCCCATGTTGGGGGTAGCCTTCTAGAGGACGATGATCCCTCCGAATTCGATGGCGACTATCTACCTCCTATACCTGAAGATGAAGGACTTATCCACTCGAAGACAGACGGTATCAGCACCACTTGCACTGCTTTCTCTGTTCATCCTCGCATGCTATCTACATATATGGCGGACGGAGAAAGACCTGAAGAAGCCAGTGATCAGACTAGCAAACGGCTAGAGGGCCTCGAAACAACATTCTCCAAGATCACTGATATGCTTACCAGCATCATGGCAGTTCAAGCTTCTGGGGCCATTCCTCCACCTCAACAAAATGTCTCGGCCCACGCTAGTCCGGTTCACAGCAACAACCCTCCTTTACTGCAAAAGGAGTATCATTTCGTTGTGCCTCCTCCAAATCTTGCAAATACCGGGTGTGGTCCTTCGCCAATAACGCCCGATAACCATTCAGCAGCCGTTTTCCAACACATGCTCAATCAACAGGATGCAATTGATTCCTTGGTCGCTCGCCTCAACACCATCTCGCACAAAGACGAGCTTCAAAAGATGGGAATATCTCAACCGTATCCCCCTGAGTGGGAGAATACTACTTGCCCTCCTAACTACAAGCCGCTGACGCTAAACTCATTTGACGGTTTAACTTCTCCTTGTCAGCACATGACATACTTCAACACGCAGACTCTACACTTGCCCAGAGATGATCCGTTCCTGTCGAAGCTATTTATTAGCACCTTGCAGGGGGTAGCCTTCGAATGGTTCCACAGTCTGCCTGACGGATATATCAATTCATTCAAAGACTTGGAGAGGTTGTTTCTCAACAGGTTTTACGAGGGCGGCATGCATATTAGTATGTCCACACTCATCGAGACCAAGCAAAGGAGGACTAAGTCTGTCATCGCCTTCATCGAACGCTTCAGGCGGCTAGCACTGAAGATGCCCTTTGGCATACCAGACTCGGAACTTATGGATACTTGTCGACATAACTTCCTTCCTACAATAAATTTTTGTCTGGGTATACATAAGTATGATACATGGCCCACTTTCATTGGGGCCGCTGATGCTGCTGAAAATGACGTTTCTAACTTGGAACTACTGGGGTTGAAGACACCCAAATCCGATGATAAGGGCAAGCATCCTCAAACTATCCCTGTTCGTGGGGGTAAAGGAAAAGAAGTCCTGAAAGTCGACACATCCAAAGGAGCTTCCAACTCTCAGGGCACCTCCGACAAATCTAAGAAGACCTTCTCCTTCGACGAAGACGATGTCATTACCATCTTCCACACATTGATGAAGGATAATAAGCTGACATTGCCTCCACCATGACGTCCTGCAGTGGCAAGCCAACTCAATGATCCCAAGTACTGTCTCTATCATCAGTACGTGCACCACTCCACCAAGGACTGCATCGTCCTGAAGAAGAAGATACAACAACTTATCGACAGCCAAGTGATCAACCTCGAAGCTGAAGACAAGGTCATATCTGCTAACATGATCTCTCTTCAGTTTGACGACTTTCCTCCTACAGAAGTCCCAGATGGCGTGGTCCCGATCCCCAAGGCGATGATGGAAGTCGTCAACCTACCACCAGCTCGTAACTCGACTTTGGTCCTACTCACAACTGAACGTGGTGAGATCATGTGGGTCCACCCGAACTTTGTTTAAGAAGTGACACAGGGGGTAGCACCTTCCAAAGCAAGAAGGGGTAAGAAATTCAAGCCATGCCATATGGTATCCTCCCCTATCTACGAGGTTCTATCTGGCGAGATGCGATCAGGGAAGACTTATCTTCGGACGTACGATCCCGCATAAGAAGAAGCAGTACCTCTTCATGCTCCTGCAGCCCCCACAAGCTCAGAAGCCGGCCCGTCCAAGCCTCAAACTACGGATAAATCCAAGCAGAAGGAGATGCAATTTGACAAATCTCTAAAGGCGCCAGCTCCTGAAGGCATGGATCGGTCCTACAACTTTGACATACTGGCTCAGCTAGCAAATACACTTGCTAGGTTGTCTCTGTTTGATCTATTGTGACTCTCCAAAGAAACACGAAAGTCCTTAAGTGAGGCACTACTACATGCCGACCCTTACCTCGCTGAAGTCAAAGCCCCCGCTGAAGATCCTGTCTCCTGTCCCCACTGCCACAGTACCATGGAAGTGGTGCCCAACATCACCTTCTCACAGGAGGACATGCTACTCAAAAATAATCGTCATGATAGACCCCTGTACTATACAAGGTATATCGGGGCGATCAAGATGGACCGCATGCACATCGATCCAAGATCCTCCCTCAGCATCATTCTTTGAAGTTTGCTTCAAATTATGGGAATCCCTCTGCACAAGTTATCCGCAACCAACATAACTATCATGGCTTTCAATGCTGGTCGAAGCCCTCCGCTGGGCAAGATCAATCTCAAATGCCAGATCGATGATCTCCGAATGGAGGTTTCCTGCTATGTGATCGATGCCAATGTATCCTACAACGTCTTGTTGGAACGTCCATGGATACATGAGAACATGATCGTTCCTTCCACACTTCACTAGTGCTTCAAGTACGTCAACAGCGACGGTGTCGTGAAGACGGAGTTTATCGATGTCGATCCTTTCAAGGACATCGAAACTTACTATGGAGCTTCGGTACTTTACCAATCTCAACCCCCCAAGGATGATGATAATAAAGCTGACAATGAAGCTGAAGCAAGTCCATCCTCCGATGATGGTCCCCTGATTATCTGAGTCAAAGGACGTACTACTCCAAAAAGTACTCCTAAACCTCTTACAATCTGGGTGAAAAAGAAGAACCCTGACAAGGTCAAGCCACTGACCATCACTCTCAGCAAGACACCCCGGGAGGAACCTACTGATGCCCGTCCTCCCAATCCTGAAGAATTACCCTACGTGGTGAACTCGGCCAAGACTATGGCTCCTCTTCCAGATGATGATCCTCTCAATGAGTATATCAATACTCATAATAATGTACCTTTAGCGGATGATATTATCCCTGAAGAAGAACTTGCGTATTTCCTTAGTAAAGGTTTATCTTTGAATTACTCCGATGTATATCAATCTGTAAACTACTACATAGATACGATATACGCTCTAGAGAAAGGCATAGGACCACACCTCTGCATGCCGATCACAACACCTTACCTACGGGAAAAAGTTTATCCTGCAGATATCCTCTACTTCATCGTTCCAGCCAGAAAGAAAGATGAAGAGCTAATCATCTTCAGTCGTATAATTGGCGAGAGAAAGTTCGTTTCAGACTCTACTTCTCTCAAGCACAACACAGAAGCTGACTATGACTCTGAAAAAATGCAACTTTTTCGGTATAGTTGGCAGGCCAAGAATATCATCCAGAACATGGGATATAACATCAAAAGCGACAAAGGGCTAAATTACGACCGAGGACGATGGTTTCCAATACGACACTTTGCTCCCCCCGGCAAACCCGAGAACTACTATCAACGAAGCGGTGTTGGTATGGGCTATGTCTCTCCTCCAACAACTCCCGAAAGAACAGATGATGAAGGAGATCATTGTTCTCATTCTTTTGACTCCTTCCTCTGGGACTCAGACTCCAGCATCGGTGACATGTTCAAAGCAACTCTGTCCGTCAACATGGTTTCCGCCAACCAAATTACAGACGATGTCCAATCAATCGAACTCGAACAATAGGCTCAAAAGATGGACACCAGGTGGGAGCTGTACTTTGAACAATGAGAACCACCTACCGAAGACAAAGTCATCCAAGTCAATCTAGGAGATGAAGCATCCTTCAAACCAATCTTCAACAGCAAAAGCCTATCTGGCGATGAACGCCAATCTTTTATATAACTTATAAGAGAATACATCGACGTCTTCGCATGGAGCTATAAAGACATGCCAGGCTTGGACCCTAAAGTCACCATGCACCGCCTGAACATTTCCTCTAAAGCTAAGCCAGTGAAGCAGCAACAATGACAATTTTGACCAGACGTCATAGAAGCCATCGAGAATGAAGTCAAGAAGCTCATTGCCAGTGGATTCATTCGCGAGGAACAACACCCAGACTGGGTTGCCAATATCGTTCCAGTTATGAAAAGAATGGTAAATTCGAGTCTATATAGACTACCGTAATTTGAACTCGGTATGCCCGAAAGACTAGTTTCCTTTACCGATCACTGACGTAATGATCGATAATACTTACGGCTTCGCACGGATGTCCTTCATGGATGGGTACTCAGGCTACAACCAGATCAAGATGTTCCCCGATAATGAGAAGCACACATCTTTTCGAACACCATTGGGGGTATACTGCTATACGGTGATGCCCTTCGGAATAAAGAATACAGGGACAACATACCAGCGAGCCATGAACACATTTTTTTGCGATCATTTGCACAAAACTGTGGAGTGTTACGTAGACGATATCACAGTCAAAAGTTATTTCAAGGGCAACCAACTCCAAGACTTGAGAACGGTGTTCGAACTAATGCGTGCACACCAACTCAAGGTGAATCCAACCAAGCCTTTTCTGAGAGTCTCCAGCGGCAAGTTCCTTGGTTTCGTCATCACTTCAAAGGGTATACATCTGGACCCGAAGAAAGTGAAGGCTATTCTCGACATGCATCCTCCAAGAAACCTCAAAGAGCTAAGAGGACTACAAGGAAGGCTAGCCTACATCAAACGATTCATTTCGAACCTCTCTGGAAGGTGTCAACCATTCACCCAGCTCATGAAAAAAGGCATATCTTTTGTCTGGACTGAACAATGTCAACGTGCATTCAACAACATCAAGGCGTATCTTACAAGCCGTCCAGTATTGGTAGCTCCAATAATGGGAAAACCCTTCTTACTATACGTCCGTGCTATGGATCATTCCCTTGGCGCCCTCTTAGCTCAGAAGAATAAAGGCGGCCATGAATAGGCAATCTACTACCTCAGCCGCACAATGGTGGGTGCTGAGCACAGATACACACCGGTGGAGAAGGAATGCCTTGCACTAGTATTTGCCATCCAGAAGACACGCCACTATGTGTCTGGGCAGACTATCCACATTATATCTAAAGTCAACCCTCTCAAAATACTCATGACTAAACCGGGCTCTCTCAATTCCCGTTTAGCTACATGGGCAATGCTGTTGACTCCGTACGATATGATTTTCATTCCTCAGAAGGCAGTAAAAGGCCAAGCATTAGCTGATTTCCTAGCAGCTTATCTGGTGCCGGAGTCGTCCAAACTCTATGACGAAATCTCCGACGAAGTGGTAGAGTCTAACACTGCAACTAAAGAAATCCCTATTTGGCGAATGTTTTTTGACTGTGCATCAAGAACAGGACCCAAAAGAAATATCGTAGCTGGAGTAGGTGTCGTGCTTGTGTCACCTGATCATCTGGTTATACACCGTGCATATTCTCTCATGGAATCATGTACCAACAACGTGGCCGAATACAATGCCCTATTAATCAGCCTGCAACTGGCAAAGCAACTGGAAGAAGACTATCTAGAGGCTTACGACGATTCCAAGCTAATAGTTAGTTAGGTCAGAGGGGATTATGAAGTTCGCCACGAAGATCTCATCCCCTACCACAGAGCAACAATCGAACTGGCGTCTACTTTCGCTGGATTCTTCATCGAGCACGTGCCTCAACTCCAGAATATAGAAGCAGATGCTCTAGCCGGTCTCGCTGCTTCCCTGACCGTTCCTACCAATACACAGCAGTCGATCACAGCGTCTGGTCGAGAACTATTCTGTGTGAAAGATGCCTTGCATATTCATCACAGTTACGCATCAGAAACAAACGTCGATACTAATGACTGGAAATTTCCCTTCATAGACTAAGCTATCTATGGAATCCTTCCCGAGGACCCGAAGGAAGAAGTATCCATCCAAAGGCGATCCTTCAGATTTTACTATGACACAGCTACCAAGATGCTATACCGACGCTCTTATGACGGGCTACTGTTACGATGCTTATCAGACACATAAGCCAAATATGCACTCCGGGAGGCTCTTGATGGAGTTTGTGGTGTACATCAACCAGGCCCCAAATTACAAGATCGCCTCAAACAAATAAGTTATTACTAGCCTACAATGATAGCAGATGCTGTTGAATATGCAAAGAAGTGTAGAGCTTGCCAGTTCCATGCCGATTTTATTCATCAACCTTCGGAGTTTCTATACCTGACGGCAACATCTTGGCCATTTGAAGCATGGGGCATGGACGTCATATGACCAATTAGCCCGCCATCTTCCAAAGGACATCGATTCATCCTAGCTATAACCGATTACTTCTCCAAATGGGCGGAAGCTATACCGCTTACCGAAGTGAAGACGTCAAACGTGATCAGTTTCATCAAACGTCACATCATCTACCGCTTCGGTCTACCTCACAGGATCATCCATGATAATGGTCCACAGTTCGCAAGCCATGCATTTTATTGGTTCTACGACAAGAATCGAATCCAGAACATAGCCTCTACTGCCTACAATCCAGCAGCTAACTGGCTAGCAGAAGCCTTCAACAAAACCATCATAAAACTTCTTAAAAAGTTCGTGTCTTCAAACAAGCACAATTAGAACGAGAAGCTCGGTGAATGTCTATGGGCCTATCGCACAACGGTCCGGACTCCCACAGGCAGTATGCCATTCTCTCTGGTTTATGGAAGAGAAGCAGTTCTTCCCCTAGAAATCCAGATTCCTTCCTCCCGGGTAGCCCTAGCCAACGAGCTAACTACTGAAGAGAGCTACCGTCTGCGACTCCAAGAGCTCGAAGCGCTAGACAAAAAATGCTTGTTAGCTCAGCAGCGCATTGAGCTATACAAAGCGTGCCTTTCCAAAGCCTTCAATAAAAAAGTGAAGGGAAGGATCTTCCAAGTCAGTGATCTGGCTTAGCAGTAAGAAGACCAATGGTCAAGATGCACAAAACAAAAAAAAATTTCAGCCTAAATGGGAAGGTCCTTTCATCATAGAATCGGTATATTCTAACGGTGTGTACCGGCTAACCAAACCCGATGGTGACTTGCTCATGATGCCTATCAATGGCAAGTTCTTGAATAAATACTATGTGTAACCTCTTTTATATAATTTTCATATATGTTCAGTCATGTAAATGTATAGTGCGATGTTTATATGATTTGAAAATTTTACTATCTAACTATTATCCGTATTTCAAGAGTCTTGAATATGCCCTGGATAATAGGTCCTCTAAATAGCTCCCCAGTGGAATCATTTCCGTTTTTGACTCCGTCCAAACTCGGCTTGACGAAAACAAGTCACGTCCCTATTACATCTGAATTGTTTTTCGATAATTATTTCCCCAGTGAAATGATCAAATGTTTTGCCACGTCCATACAACCTCTGAGCAAAGCATTCATCAAGGATAATCATGTCCCTGTTACCTCTGAACTATCCACGCTCTCTAATGCTATATATCTTTCCACGTCCATATTACCTCTAGTCAGATATAGAACATCCTCTGCTATTACGTCCATATTACCTCTACTAGCAGCTTCGTTCAACTTATTATCTATATTCGAATCATTCGGATATAAAACGGATAATAGGTCCACATCAAAAATTCTTCAGCGAAATACCCATCAGAAATATCCTTACTACGTCTATATTACCTCTAGTATCAATATTTTAACAAAAGCATATTCACTTCTAGAAAGAGTCTTTATTTTATAAAAAAGGTACAATAGCCGTGATGGCCAAAAAAAAAGAGTTACAAAGATCTATGGGATATACAGGCGATTTATGCTGTCCCTCAGAAGAAAAATCTCGGCTTCAGATTTCACAGCAGCTCGGTGACGTGCCTCTTCTTGGCGAGCGGCTTCATCTTCAAAGAGGATCAGACTCTGATGCTCCCCCTCCAACTTTGCCAGTTGCTCTTCTAAACGGGCAGAAGCGGTAGAAGTCTTGGCAGCCTGGGACAAATAATCCTCATGTTCAGATGTTGCCGCCCTCAAGTCGGCTTCCAGCTGGGCGATCTCGTTCCTGATTTGCATAATGTGATTGTACTTCTCAGTGGTCTGCGCAGCCAGCCTATTCTTCGAGGCAGCACGTGCCTCACTTGCAGCGTTAAACTGGCTGTACTGGTCAGCCATCTCACCAATCTCCCGAGCGAGGGCATCCTTCCTTACCTGGAAGGTAGCCTTCTCCTTCGTAAGAGCTGTCATCAAGGCCTCATCCTCTGTGTGGAACAGTGACGTCGGGCTCCACTATTTGGCATTCCGGAACCTGGCCACTTGACCCTCCAGGTCATTCAAAACTTTCCTCAGAGTGTTGGCTCGCTCCTTATAGCCGGCTATGCTCTCGAGGGCCGCTACCTGACATTCGGCAACAGCCTTCACAGGGCCGAAGGCAGCATTTCGATTCAAGACTCCAGGAAGCTTCACCTTCAGCACCGAGTAGAAGCTCTGACGACTTTCTGAGCCATCTCCTCATCTTCGGTAGAGGTCGTCGGAGAAGAAACTTGGAAAGTCTCTCCCGCTTCAGGAAGGAACACCTGACAAGAAGCCGAACTTGACAGAGAAAATAATATATACATCAGTAACTAAAAAAAAAGAGGAAAGACGAAAGAGTTGTAATTTTGTACCTTCGGCTTGCTCAACTCCAGCCTGGACTGCGCCTTCAACGGCAGTTTCAGGGAAACCAGGAGCAGGCCCAGACTGTTGAAGGAGAACGATATCAAGGCCCTGAGTGCCATCGAGCCTGAAGTCTTCCACAAGCTCAGCCGAAATAGGGGCCGATTCAGCAACAGCTCCCTCAGCGGGCTGCTCAACTTCTCCTACTGTAGCGAATACCGGCTCACCAACAGCTCCCTCCACAACAGCGAATTTGGAGGAGCTGGGGACAATTTCTGTCCCTCTCCCAATGGAAGAGACTAACTTCATGGGGGGTTCTTTCCCCTTGTCTACAAGGGAACATACAGTCGTGGTTAGGTTCACAAGGAGCACACAAAATCGAAGTCGAAAAATCTCATCCGAAGAGAGGCACAAAGGCAACATACCCGTAGGAGGATGAGCCGATTGGACGTGGTTCTCGTCCAGCTCCTTCATCGCAGATCCTATTGTAGACATATCCCCCACAAATATGTCATAGGAAAAGTTGATCTTCTGATCATCGTTATGGTCCGGGCCTCTGTCCCGATCTTTCCGCTCAACTCTTACAACCGAAGAAGATTCGCCCTCATCCATCGGCTGAGGATGGACAGGGGACACCATTGTCGTGTCCACCTCCTCAGATAAAGAGGCACCAGCCTCAGCTTCAAATTCAGGGTCCTGGGCAAAGGAAAAACGCAAGGGTGAGAAAGCTTCTAAAGGCTTGACCAGAATGGCTATGGAGTCTAGGAAGGGATCTACCTCTCGAATATCAACAGCCCGCGACGCTGTTCCTTATCTTCCAGTTTGTCGGAAGGACCTCCTCAAGGGTGGCGAGCTAGCACTCATTTCCTTAGCTCTCCTCAGGGCAACAGTTTTCTTCTTTCGCTTTGAGGTTGGCTCCTGGGCCAATCCAGTTGAAGCCTTTCTCTTCTGAGGAGGATTAAGAGGAGAAGAATCGTCATCTTTTGTATCCTCCTTCGGAGACACTGTTGGCTCCCTAAAGATAGCTTCTGGCTGTGGCACTACGATTGGTTTCGAGGTAGGAATAGTACTTTTCTTCTTACGACCCTTCGGTGCCTTTTTTGTAAGAAGAGGGCCAAACCGAGTCACCAATATCAAGCTATGTTCACGATCATACTGAGGATGAAAAGTTTTGATCTGAACGTAAAATTTGGCGGCGGCATAGCACAAATGGGTCTCAGGCTTGTCCAAGGGCAGAGTGAAAGTCACCCCCGTGCACCCGGTATTGTAGTACATCCAAGCATGCTCCCCATCAATCAAGCTACCTATCGACTCCAGATGCGGGCTAGCATTTCCTAGAAGGAGCTAACTATAGCCGAACTTTTGTGCCAAACGTTTCGACAGATACAGCTCCAGATAGGCATGATCCTGTCTCAGAGCACCAGATGTGATGGTCTAATAGACTGAAGCCAGCGAAACGCCCCAGCAGTCAAATTAGTGGCATGAACTCCCTCATCTACTAAGATATCTCCTGCATTTCTGTTGCCGGACGGAGGAGATACTCTGAAGAACTTATAGTTCTGTAAGAAGCCTAAGGCCTTTCTGCAAGCAGGCACACTGGTGACGGTCCAATCTGTATCGCAAAATCTACGAAAAAGGCATCTTCCGCCAAAGAATCTACCACCAATCCAGCATTCATTAGGAAAGGACAATGTTGTAGCAGCCACCCCATCAGGAAATAATACGGAGGCTCGGTTCGGGCAAAGTGAGGCCTGTCGTCGGGAGTCACTGCATTCCTGACAAAGCCCCCCAGACCTCGTCAAGTGTCACAAACCATCGCGGAAAGTAATACAAGATGGTACCCAAATGCCAGCTTCACATCCGGAAGTATCATAACCCAGTTTATTCTCTGGATGGACCCTAAACCTCCAGGGACTACGCAGTCACGAAGCCAGATTATTAAGAAAACTGTCAGCACAGCTTTCTCTGACAACGGATGTTCGGCCTGATAAAAGTAGTGTCCAATCAGAGACTCAGGATCATCACTGTCCTCAGTATCCGATGTCTCATAATCCGCCATCCGGGCTTCTATATCGGACTTGGTCATAGATTTTAAGATTGAAAAGGAGGCCGGATCTTTCCCTTCTCTTTGGACGAAGATATAGCCCATCCAGGCTCTCGTGTGGGGATTGGCCCCCTCGGTTCTCCCTTTCTTATTCCTATGAAAGATAAGAAGGTGGCAGAGTAATTCCTTGTATACATCAACCATCTCAGAGTTTTTACTCTCCAGATCTCGGAGTTCTTCATCACAAGGCACGTACTCTTCATAGGGCTCCGTACCCTAGGGAAGCTTCGACACTTCTTGCATTTCATGGAGAGCCAATCCCATCTCCCCAGCCAGAGTAAAGAAGGTACAGGTGTGAAGGTTATATAACTCGGCCAAAGAGACAAACATTGGCCACCCTTACACCATATTGAGTGGCCCTAATAGCATAGTAAAGGCCAGCAGTCTTCAGGGTGGCTTCATATGTAGAAAGTATTCAGCCGGTAAGATTGCTCCAGAATAAAGGCGGATCCCTCCAGCCTTTCATCCACATCTTCTATGCGGGATATGACACATCCTCCGTCATCATCAAATGGCAAAGCATGGTAGCAGCATAAGGATGAAGGTTAGTTGGAATATCGTTCACTACGGCACCAGGTTGCAGTCCCCTCGTAGAGTAAGACGCAGAGCCCCAGACACATTTGAAAGTATCTTTCCTCCGATCGCCTGAGTCGAACTGTATTCTCCCAGAGATGACTCCGGGGACCTCATGAGTTAGTTTCCACTTCATCCGTCGCCGCACAGCTAAGGCAGTAAAAGTAGACAAAGGATAATGGTGCTCCATCGATGGTAGCTATATCCTCTGATTTTTTGGATTGATCACCATGGGGGATTCTCAAACGTTTGGTCTCGCCATCTTCAAAACCCACACTATCACCAAACAGGAAATACAGCTTCTTGAAGCGACATGCCCCTCCACTCACGAACTTTTCGTCATTAATCATCTGCCTCAAGAAGGACTTATCCTGCTCAAGTATGGAGAGGGTCCGCTCCGTAGGCTGATTTTGACAATCTTGGCCTGAATCGTGCTGATCATATTTGTTATGGGACTGGTATCAAGGGCCTGGTAAGCAGAGCCGAAAGAAATTCCGTCAAACTCCGGGACAAACATGTTCACTGCAAGAGGCAGAAAGACAGTCAGACTTAGAAAACCGCAGGAAAAACTAAGTTCTGAAGGGCTTCTATGCGCCCAAATGGCTATGCGCCCAAATGGCTATGCGCCCAAAGGGATATGCGCCCAAAACAAAAAATATGGGCGCATAACACACGGACAGTACGTGAACGCATAACGTGCCGCAGCTAAAAGGGCGCATAACATGGCAACACGTGGGCGCATAACACACTATAGTGTAGGCGCATGACTTTTGTGGGCGCATAGTAATGCTCACAGAAGTATGTTGCCTTAGGCGCAAACGCCCAGGCAGAAGAGAAGTCCAAGCATCGCAAATTAATGCTCGAGACTTTATTTTTTGAAGCATGCCCTCACCCAGAATTGTGTCCTGGATTACCGAGGACTCCGCCGCAGGAGGAGAGCCACTCGACGCAGCCTTCTTGCCCTTCGCGGATCTCTTGGCGACCTTGGAAGACATGGTTCTCAAAGAAAGAAGATGAAGAGTTTTCTAAAAAATTCAAAGAGAAAGGAATAATAAACTTTCTCTCTCCTCCAGGGTCTATTTATAGGCACGGGCCACTTCCTATGCGCCCACCTGCTGTATGCGCCCATTGTGTTGTATGCGCCCACTACAGCCTATGCACCCACGTGAAGGATCGGCTCTCTGCATACTATACGACCGTCCCTTGCTGACATAGACGACGTATAGAGGATGGATCACTTTAAATTCTGTTCCGATGAATCTGTCAGTTCAAATTTCGAGAAAAATCTCAACAGTCGTATCTCCCTAACAGGCTGGTAAAATACTATGCGCCCAAGGAGAGAGCCGTGCTATATGCCCATTGCATTATGAGAAGACGATCCATGCTTCTTTCGAAGTATTTTGAACTTGTTCAAGTATTAAAAACTTTGAAGGGGGTCTTGTAGAAGCATAAATTTTTTTCAGCAAATGAAGCCCCATGCGTCCAAGTCAGTGTAGCTCCATACGCCCAAGTCAATGTAGCTCCATGTGCCCAAGTCAGTGTAGCTCCATGCGCCCAAGTCAGTGTAGCTCCATGCTCCCAAGTCAGTGTAGCTCCATGCGCCCAGTCAATAGAGCTCCATGCGCCCAGTCAGTGGAGCTCCATGCGTCCAAGACCAGCTCCCCCGAAAGGAGGGCGCATAGCCTGAGATATGGCTGTGCACCCAAGCCTGACCCAGTCAAAACCATGATCAAAATGTACACCGAAGCATACGGCCACGTCAGTCTCCACGAGCAGTCGTGAACCGAAGCATGCAGCCACGTCAACTCCACGACCAACCTACGATATTGCAGCCTGTCTGCGCCTACATCCTATGCGTCCAAAGCAGGACTATGCACCCACATAAAAACTAGTGTGTTTTCTCATGTGGGCACATAACATCATTCCAGCTCAAGAACGGCTATTAAAGGGGGGCTTCATCCCTCTTCAAAAGACAGAACGAAGAGCATTTTCAAGAGCCAAATTGTTGTACTTTTTGCCAGTGAGCCGAGAGTTAGCAATTTTCTTAGGTTTTCTTCCACTTTTGTAATCGGAGTGTCAACGGAGTAAAGGAGCAACTGCTGCTCGATCTCCATCGTCCCATTCCCCAGAATTCTTTTTTGTACTCGGGGATCCTCAGCGCAGGATCTCTCAGGCGTACTCGATTTGTGGTGCCTTGTGCCAATAAAAAAAGATATCGTTTTCTTCTTCTTTTTTGTGTGTGTCCATACGCACGTGGTCGTCCTAAAAAGTTCAAGGCCAATAACTTGAACTTGTTTAAATACGAGTTACATCGCATCATCTATTCCACTCTTCTTCCCAAATCCATTTCAAAAGATGATATCACTGTACTAGAACTCTCTGCCCTATATCACATTCTTAAGGGGATTCCTTTTTCTTCCCCTAAGACTACCATTCAGATTATGGGTAGATGTTGCGAAAGAGATTGCAATCTCTCTTATGCGATGCTTATCCCACGCATCTTTCAGCGTTTTGACATAGACTTATCCACTTGTGCTCTGGATCCTGAGCCCAAGTTTCTCAAGCTTTCTCGTCATAGCATTGCCACTGCTCCTCCACCTGCTCCTACTGTACCTGTTCTTCATCAGTCTTACCCTATGACTTTTAAGGGTATTCATCAGCACCTTTCAGATCTGTAGACTTTCTTTGTTGACACTTTTAGGGAACATGAGTTCCATGACGTGACTCGATTCCAGGCTATTTCCAACTCTTTTGTCGATCTTAAATTTGCTCAGACGGGTAACTCTGCTAGCTCTCTTCCTAGAGACCCTTCTGTATCTAGTTATCCTATTGATGATGAGGCAGTCCACTCTCTGTTCTAGCCAGGGAACGCTTACGATTGGTATCGTACTTCTAGTGTTACTCCACACACGTCTGGAGCTGGTCCATCAGGATATGGTGGACATGATGGCACTACAGATGATGACGATGAGGATGATTTTTGATTTGTCATACTTTTGAGATTGATGATTTCGTCTTTTGCTTACTTGGAAATGCTTCGACATTCCAAGCTAGTATCAGTACTCTTATTAGTTATGTGGTTATGATTTTTGACTTTTTGTTTGATGGACATGTTATATGCTTTAGTTTAGCATTTTATTCAGTTCAGGTTTTCTTATAGCATTATCTTTTATTTATGCTTCCATTTACACTGCATGTAAAATATTCTCTGATTATATTTTTTTTCTTGTCTATGACATTTATACCATGTCTGTAATAAATATTTTTATCCATATTTTTGTGTTTCTTCACTGATTGTAACTTATGCATATATTGCGGGGGAGCTTTCTCTTTTGCAATTATTTTGCTAAGTGACATCGGGGGAGAAATAAGATCTAACATCTTCATGAATACAGTTTATGAACAATCTACAGGAACAATTTTTTTGGCACACTATATCGGTACAATTTTGATTTGATAAAGATCAAAGATATTATATCGGTAAAGGTTTGTCAATTATCAAAATGGGAGAGATTGTTGGACCATTGGTCATGGTCAAACCTGATTTTAATAATGGATCAAACTCTGTCTCGATATACTAAACAATTCAGATGTTTACTCAAGACGTTTTGGATACTGCTCAAGACCGAAGCTATGTTTTCCACTCGAGACTGTATTTTCTTATGCAATATAATTTTTATTTTTATTGAGTCTAGGAATACGTTGTATACCAAGTCGTACTAGCAAATAGGCTATCCAAAACCGTTTTTTAAAATTGACCTATTATTTTCAAAATTGACCTATTGTTTTCAAAATTGACCTATGTTTTGAAAAACATCTGCTATTTACAAAAGCTTCTGAAGGATTTCAAAAAGCCTAAAATAGTTTTTATGAAATTAACCTGACCAACCCTGACAGAACTCGGCCAGAGTTCGGCCAAGGTGAACGTTATATGAACGTTGGTTTTTGAACTTGGTCTCCCTTCAGTTGCGGTTTGTTACATAAAATTCTGTCTGAATTCTGCCAGAATTCTATCTTTGGAAAAACTATAAATAGAGAGGAATTCTGATCATTTAACATCACTCATTCACTTTCATATCTTCTCTTCTAAAGATTACGTTTCTTTCAAAGAGTTCCCAAAAAGCTTCTATTTTCAAATCCCAAGCCAGTTACAATTCTCTAGTCAATTTGCCGGTACGGTACGGTCTAGAAGATTTCAGAAAAATTATAATCAGAGGCTTGATTGAAGAAAGACTCTTCAAAACTGAAGTTGCTCGAGTTCTTCGTATCAAAGCTCGCGTCTGCAGAGGTTGCAAGGACTTCGTATGAAAACTTGTGGGATTTTCAATAGTGGATTCAACTTGAAGCTAGAGTTCTTCCGACTGGACTAGTCCTCACAAGAGAAAAACTAGTTTAAATCTCCGTGTTTGTGTTTTCCTTATGAACTCTTATCTTTATAGTTATTACTTTGTGATTATTATTATTTCTGTGATCTAACTGCTAACAAAGTTTTTAATTAGCAATATTTCGCTGCCTACTCTATTCACCCTCCTCTAGAGTATTCTGCTTTATGATTTCGTTCCTACAATTATGACTATCCACCCATACGGCTTGATCACAAGTGACCTAATACGCGAATATTTAGGATAATTATTGTTTGAATGGTGCGGTTGTGTAATACATGTGCCATAAACGAGATATTTAAATGAGGGGCACGATATTCGATTGATGCGTAGCGGCGACCATGATTTTGGTGGGACTTTTCGGTTTGAATGGCGCGGTTATAGTACACACACCATAAATATGGTGTTGATTATTCCAACTGTTGGTGACAGGATTTACAATGATCTGATTCGGGATGCAAATCAGCTTGTGGTATTATATTTCGGGGTGCGAACCTGTTCGTGTTGATTCGATCTGAGGTTTGGACGAGTTTGTGTTGATTTGGCCTGGAATGTGGACCAGTTTTGTTGATCCAGTCTAGAGCGCATACCAGCTGTCTTAATTTTGAAGGTGGCTCATCCTTGGATTTGAGCCGTCTGTCTTGATGTGGAGACTGGTGGACAGTTTTAGCCGTATGCCTCCTTGGCCGCATGGAGGCCTTTTGGTAGGGGAGCCGTATGGTGTCTAGGCCGCATGTGAGCTAGTCGTATGGAGTGGTCCAGTTGCCTTTGGTTCTACAAAGGCAGTGTACCTTTAGGGTACTGTGTTTGTTGGAACGTGGCATCCCTTTGGAGGTTTTCTGATCCTTCATGTACGTTGTCTGCGGTGGCTTGGCCTTGATTGAGCTTGAAGAATTTTTATGCTTCTACATTGATGTTCGCAAAGCGTTTGCAGTATCGTTCTCAAATGTTTTACATCAGTCTTCCTGTCTTTTGAGTCATGATATTATCAATGAACATTGTAGAAGCATAAAAATGCACAGACATATCAAAAGCACACGTAGTGTTCTCGCTACACAAATCTTCATAAAAGCGTAGGTACCCGAAAGCACAGACAGAAGATCAGAAACCATAGTTCATAAAATGCTCTTTATTAAATCATGCTTACAAAGATCTATTACAAATTCATTATGATTACAAGAAAAGAGCTTTACCTACAAGGATCTACTACAAATTCACCATGAAAAGAACTAAGACATCTAAAGTTCTACAAGAGGGTTAATCTTCACAGGTGACATACAAGGGGGTTAATCTTCACAGACGTGTAGCCCCCAGACATGCAGCGCTGTCAAAGTGAGCCACTTCCTGAAGCAGCTATTGGCCCGAGCAAGAACTCGGTCTACAGCACAGGCCGTGCCACCGCCATTAAGTAGGGCAGAGCACAACCTGTGGCTCTTCGGATTGGCAACCAATCCAAACCGAAAGCTTGGATCTCGAAGACCTCCAAGACATTATTCAGGTTCGAACCCCTTATGCCAAACGCTTAAGTGTATCTTGAAACTCAGCAACAGTTCTTCTACAAAGGCACAACTCCTTTGAATGAAGGGATCCACAACCAACAGCCAACTTGTGCAAGGCCAATGGTCGTTCGAAGCTAAGTCAGGATCGAGCATAGCATTCAGAATGCTTAGGAAGGAAGATGGCTCTTCAAAAAAACTCCCCATTAATAGGGTAAGTGTGGTCCAACCAACGTGACACGTGGCCGTCGGTCAAAGATGCCCAAATTAATGGGATAAATCTAGAACTCAGCACAATAAACCTCATTTAATAGGTTTATTTTACTGAGTCCTAGGCCACAGACTTCTTGAATTTCCTAAAAGACGGCGATAATTAAAGAAGAGGACGACCGACTTGTCCATTAAGAAGAAAGTCATTAATCGCTCTTAAAGTCTTTGACATAATCTAGCTTCTTCGATTCAGAAGCGCAACCTCCCACTGCGCTCTCGCGTCAACGCAGAAGTACAGCCTCTTCGCTGCGCCCTCGCTTCGACTCAGAATAACATCTAGCTCACTTCCTCACACATCGCCCTTGCTTCAACTTAGACGCGCAGTGGCTCTTTCGTCTTCAAGACCTAGTCTACTCATCGCTCGAAAGCACAGTGACTCCATCGCCTGAAGAACAGTTCACTTGTCGCCCTAAAGCACAGTGTCTCCGTTGCCTGAAGCACGGTCCACTCGTCGCCCTAAAGCACAGTGACTCTGTTGCCTGAAGCTCAGTTTACTCGTTGCCCCTAAAGCAAAGTGACTCCGTGCCTGAAGCTCAGTCTACTCGTTGCCCTAAAAGTGCAGTGACTCCGTCGCCTAAAGCACGAACCCGCTCGTCGCCCAGAATCGCAGTGGCATCAAAAGATCCGTCAGAAGCGCCGCTCGCATAGCGGCACAGCCTTACAAAGTGACATGGCTTCACGTGGCCAGTTGGGTGCTTATATCTTTCAGGATACCACCCTATCGGTTTGTTTAAACCGTTGCTCTTAAGATAAGACAGAGTTTGATTCTGTTGATAAGAGCAATATCTTATCAGTTTGTTTAAACTGCTGATGAGGATGAAGTTTGTTCTTATGGACGAGAGCCATATCCAACTGGTTTGTTTAAACCAATGGCCCTCTAAGATAAGACAAAATCCAACTTCGGGGATAGGAATAAAATATGCTCAAGTTCATCTGATCGACAAGTAAGCACACGCCATGTGTCATTTATTCAGTTATGTTGATAACTCTCCAAAGATCTCGATAGAAGAGAATCCCCATGCCTGCCATGTGTCAGCTCAACAGTAGCCCTCACCGTGATCGCCTCAAGATTCTTTCATATCTCCCCGTACAACGTATCTGCATAATCCTTATGCACATCGCATATGTGCTCCCCTATAAATAGAAGGAGTTTTTCTTCGATAAGAGGCTTCAAAATAATCAACTTCGGCATCCTTTTGAGTGGTAACCCTAGAGTTTCAATCACCAGCACCAAAGCCAAAGCAAGTTCAACTTATCGTCAGATCGTCAACGGAGTAAAGGAGCCGTTGCAGTGCTCGATCTCCACTGTCACACTTTTTTAGAAATTTTGTAATTAGATCTCCTGTTTAGGAATCGATTGTACTCTTTTTACGTTTAAAATACAAAAAATTCGTATAACCTTTTGTCATGGCAAACAAGATGGCAAATCTGCTGGGGAGTTTCTTCTCCTCCAATGAGAAGGTAGTGGCGCAATCTGACAAAAACTTGCTGGGATCTTCCCAGAAGATATTGATCGTACATTTCGACCAACAAGCTTTTGAAGATCTCCTTTCTGAGGAGAAGTGAGTCCTTCGAAGCGGTTCGTAAAACCGAAGAAGATTCGACGCACCTGGGTGCCAAGGCGGTTGCGACGAACAGCACCATGGAGGGGATTACACTCCAGAACCTCCTGATCGACGAAGCCCAGAAGAAGATTTCAGCTACTGATGCCATGCCACCTCGCTTGATTCCCACTCACTACACCAAAATAAGCCATTTATAACACTTGTTTTTTAATTTGTAATGGTTAATACCGTTACAAACTTATAACGTTAATTATCGTGACAAGAATTAAACAAACGTTACTATAATAATACATATGTATATTTTTATCAAATTTATTTTTCGTAACAGTAATAACTGTTATATTTTTAAAAGAAGGGTTGCAAAAACTTCTAAGTTTCCCACTCTAATTTCATACAGAGCCTTTATTTCCCCCCCTCTCCAGTAAAATGTGTTACGAAACTAAAATTCATCCCGACCTCAACTCGCGGCCATTCCTCGCTCGTCACTCCTTACTCCCGCCATGACGCTCACCTCGCAGGCATATTGAGCAAGGCCTCCGCCACCACCACCCTAACCGGCGACATCACCACTCCTACCCTAACCAACACAATCACCACTCTGATCGCCATTCTCTTTCCTCTCGATCCAAACCCTAAAAATGTCAAAGAATTGCCATGCCGCCAGGTTCCAAGAAGCAGAAAGCCAACGAGAAGAAGCAGAAGAAGGAGACCAACCCTAACCCTAATTTCGATAAGGGTTTGAAGGAGAATAATGGTGTCGATTCGTCCAATGAGGCTCTTCTTGTTGCTTAGAGCGGCAAGGATGAGGTCGGGCCCGTCGATACCGAGGAGAATGTCGAGGTTGAGGGAGATTCGTCTCGGTAATATGAAGGTTCTAGGTGAATCATTCCAATTTTTTGGTTTTTTAGGTTTTTCCTCTGCCACTTCTCAAAAATCTTCTAGCTTTTGGGAATCGAGGTACCATTTCTACTAAATTTAAGTGTTAAATCTGCAATTTTAGGAATTTGCTGTTAAAATGAGGCTTTACAGTTCATGCTAGATTTAATTCTGGAATTTTTGCTTCGTAATTTATTAAAAAACTGAGGCTTTTAATCTGATACATGAAGGGGATGCATATGCTACATGTTTGAGATGCACACATAAGGCATCTATGATTAATTTTGTTGATATATTGAACACATAGCAAATTGGAATTGGAAACTTGACTTGTTAGGTTATTTATTGTTAATTAGAGTTGGATACTTAGTGATACATTTTTCAGTTACTTAGTGATACATTTTTCAGTTTTCTATCTTTTATAAACTTAATTTTCCTACATCCATGATCCAATACTCACCATTCACTATGATATAAAGCCCTATGACGGTTAAGGATATAACTTGGATCTTGAAAACATTTCTTCAACTCTTTGCATTCATATGAAACAAATTCTTTTATATGATTGATCCATAAGTGATTTATGTTCTGTGTCCTTTAAAATTGCAACTGTGACGTGTTCCAACCTATTGTCGTCTTTTGATAGTAATTTTACAGCAAAAATTCTTAACAAAGTTAATGTCAAGAGTCAACAGCTTACTGCAGATTAACTATTTGGAGTATGACATAGGTAATTGAGACTTGTTTTTCTTTTTCAATTTAGTTACTAGATTTGTTTTCTATAGTATCTAATGTGTTTTAAAGTACTTCCCTTCATTCACGTTCAGAATCTACGAGCTGTAGTTGCTGCTCATTCCAGATGGTGGCATATTCCTTTGCTGTTTGTACTTGTTTCAAGCACGCAGTCTGCTTGACACATCCTCGAGTTAAAATGTGCTTCTTAATCTACTTTAGTTGTGGTTTTCGGAGGTTATATAAAACAGTAAGATTAGATGGGTTGCAACATCTTTGCTGTACATAAAAGTTAATGGTAGAAGCTATCCTTCAGTTTGTCAAAAAATAAGGCTTTAAATGACATCGACCATAGTTTGCTGGAAGGTTACACTTAAAGCTTGCTATTTTTTTAGTTTACTCATAATTTTCTTTTCAAGCATGCCTCTACTTAGATCCTAGTTACTTCTTTTATGAGGCATTATTTCCCTGAATAAGGACTAAGACGTGGGCTTATAGCTCTAACTAAAAGAATGAAAAAGTACATCATTCCCCGCTTTCTTGATATTTCTGATTGGCTGTTGCTACATAATATGAACTAATTGTTTCTATGATAATGCCCCTTGCAGATTGAGATAATTAAAGAAGTTGGTGACGGGACCTTTGGGAATGTGTGGCAAGCAATCAATAAAGAGAGCGTGGAAGTTGTATGCTATCTTTGTTAAATAATTGTTTTATGTTATTTCCAATATGTAGAGCAACTTTTTTTTACTGTGTACGTACTAGATTTCGTAGGTTGCAATCAAGAAATTGAAGAGAAAGTATTTTTCTTGGGAGGAATGCTTGAATCTTCGGGAAGTCGAGGTACATTGGTGCCATGAATATTAATTCTTTTATTTGTATTTTTTAATTTCGTCTGAGTTCTTTTTCCTTCCAGTCTCTGCGGAAGATGAACCATCCTAATATTGTGAAGCTTAAGGAGGTTATAAGAGAAAATAACATATTGTTTTCATCTTTGAGTATATGGTACGTATGTATTCTCTATCTTGAAGTAGAATGTGTACTTCAGATATAGCAATCTAACATTGGTTTTGACTCATAATGAGTGTCTAAGGTACCTTGAGAGTGGTAACTACATTGACACATTGGATCTTGGTTTAGGCAATATTCAGCATGCCCATGGCAGTTCCAGATAAATATTTCAGTCCTCTTTGAAGAGTGCTATCGGTGTTCTACACAGTTTTAAACTGTTGAATGTTGATGTCTGACATGTCTTATAATGGCAGTGCTTTTCAACTGCTAGTACTTGTTGGTCAAAAGAATTCCGGGCTGGGAATCAAATGTTGAATAGGTTTAGTGGTAAGGTAGGGAGTTATAATGCGTTATTGATTATATATCCGTTGCATAATCTCTTATGTGATCAACCTATTAATCTTCATAAGTTTTTTAACTTTTTAGCTCTGTCGTTGATAGTCAAAAAATGAGTATGTGCCGGCTTGGGTTCACTCCGGGAATTGTTGTTGATGCTATAAGATCTGGAACGTTTGTAATTATATGTCATTCACATCTTCTAATTTTACATTGTCAAGCTCATGAGGATTATGCTACTTGTGTAACATAAAATCAGTATTATATTATATTGTCGATTATATATTCCTTGCAGATCTTTTATATGCTCAAACTATTAAAGTGTCACTTTTTTTGTCACTGTTGAAGGACAAAATTGACTGAATTTGGTTTCATAATCATTTACAAACAACAATAACCAACTTAGCTTTCTATATGACCCTCTCAAACATTAATTTGTATTTTAATATTGTGCTCCACATATTGTGAAACTGGGAACTATTAGAATCAAAAGTTTATGCGAAATAAGCCCGGTCATTTCTGCAATTATATTATATGATTTAATTTATTTTAGCGTCAGAAGTTGTACTGGATCTCTTAACTCCAAGGAAGAGGTACTTCTTTACTTGGTATATTAGATTTTTTTTAATATTTGAGCCTATTGTAGGCTGAATTTTTTTAATTTTATTTTTGTGTCAACAACATATCTGGAATTAGATGTTACTTTACTTGGTATTTTGCTTTTTTTACTGAGTAGCTTTTCTTATCCAGGTCTTGGTCTATATTGCATCTCCAAAGCTGATCATTTCCTCTAACACTTGATGAGCTAAGTTCCTCATACTCACCCTGACTGGCTTGGTGTCTTAGGTTTGCTCTCTTAACTCTGTAGATTTGCTCTTGATGAATGGGCACTCTGATACTTGGGCATTCTGCACTCCGATACTCATTAGTGAAGTGAATTTTGATACTGAGGGGCTAATGGGCTAGTATAGCTAGTACAGCTAGTATACTATGACCGCTTCTTCTCCTTGAGCTTTAACAGTCTTTAGTGAGCTCAGTGAGCAAAATATAGTCTTGTACTAAGTCTAGTCGACTCACTCAGAAGAGTCGAGCCGAGCCGAGCCGAGCCGAGTACTCTTCGAGCTTAATAAGTCGATATTGTTCACGAGCTTTCTAGCCGAGCTTCCCATGTTCAAGCTTGGGTCATTAAGGAATCTAGCTCAAATATTTGTTCAAGTCATATGGAAAATAATGAGGTTGTCGAAGATTCCTATCTCTTCGTCTACATTACTAGAGAGTGGCAACTTACCATTGACTCATGATATTTGAATAAGAAGATGGTCACCCTGTAAAGACAGGGACTCGCATATGAGTATACAACATATGTATTCTTAGAATGCCTGTAATTTGTTATCCACTTGTAAAAAATTCTGTAGTTCCACAATGATGTTCTTTTATTAAGATATAAATGATGATAATTATCTATGTATTGGTATGTAGATCAAGTACATAATATTCTAAAGTGTATTTCTTTTTTTTTCTGTCCAAGGTCGAATGCTTTTTATGTTGATGTAACTTGTTGAGGTACCATAGATAAGTTACTTCTACAATTCATAGTGTGATGTGAAAGTTTACTAACAAACCTAGCAAGATTTTCTTCATTCATCAACAATTATTATAGTAGAAAATGTGTGTGCTGATGTCAGATACTACCAGAGATATTGTGATTGTGATTCTTGAAGTCATGCAAGATCAGGATTAGGAAATTTGAGCAGCCCAACAAATTCTCTACTCGAAAAATTAATATTGATTCATCTATTGATGAGGCAAGAAGACTTTCCTGTTTCACGTTATAGTATATTATATAAATAATAAAGAATAACATGAGTATTACCTCACGTTGTAGTATATACAATAGTTATGCTTACAGTCAGTATGAAGTCATATTCCTGGATGTCTGACATAATACTGCAATTGGAATTGCAATGGAATTAGCTTTATCGGAACTCTAACTGCTGTGAGAAAACAGTGCATTTGCAGCTCCAAATGGTGTTAAAATGGAGTAACTACAACAAACCAAGAACAAGAAACTATAGCTTTGGAGTGTAACCATTTGCTAAATCCAACAAACCAAAGTCCTCTAAAACTTTATCTTTCAAGAATTCCAAGTCCTTTAAGTTTTAAATTAATGGCCATCTATTTTGTCCTTAGCAATACAAAGTCATATATCTCAGTTTCATGGCTTGTCTTTTTATTTCAGATGTAAGAGAGTGGTCTTTCTGTCAGTTGTAATTCACTTGAGGGACGCATTGCGAGATTGGAGGTTACTGGATCCACGGCAGTCCAAATTCTTCAAAGGATACTACATCCTGTATCTGAGTAAGTTAGACACTCCTTTGGTGACACCATACCATTGAAAGACAACTTTTTGCGTTTCTTACATTTGTGGTTCATTATAAAATCTAAGCAGAGAAGGTAGCACCAATCTGGTTCCATCCAGATGTTCAGACAGCATGCCCAAAATCTCAATACCAAAAGCACTTTTTTCATGAGCACGCAGAGCACCTTCCATTGAATGCAATTATGTCACTAACAGTGAGTGACCCCCGTGATTTGTCATCTAATGGGATCAAGATTATCTCTGAAACTACTGCAAGATCTGAAGCTCATTTTCAAGAAATATATATATATATATATATATATATATATATATATATATATATATATATATATATATATATATATATATATATAATATATATTATATATATAAATATATAATATATAATATATATATATATATATATGCAAGCTTCCAATGCTTACATTTCTGGCATTTCAAAAGAAGTTCAAGGTGAGATATATATGCCATGGCCAGAACCTGAGGTCAATGGATCTTTTCAAGCAGACAATAGTTACTTGTAGGATTTTAGTGAAAAGTTGAATGCTCCATTACCAGAAAATGTCCTTTGCACATAAAAACATCACAGGTGTCTAAAATATTTTTACTTTAAATCCCACTGGTGATGATAAGCAAGCTCCTAAAAAGGCCGAAGGTTTTGGTCAATCTTGCCCAATTTTACTTTCAAAGCATACAAATCAAGGAAACTTCAATAATAGGTAAGATATTCATTTTGTATTTTTTTGCTTTGTGGTTCAATGTTGTTGTTTTTCTCCTTTATCATTGATGGCACGCAACATATAACATTTGAAGTTTTGTCACTTGTATTTGATTGCACACTTGTATCAAGTAGTGTCATAATGAGTATCCTATACTTTTATCTTTCTGGTTTTAAAGTTGATAATATGCCTACTGCTGTCACAATTTCTGTTGTTCTAGGTTGCAATTGCTCTATTTTAACACCATTTTGGAGCTGAAAATGCATTATTTTCTCACACAGTTAGAGTTTCGATAAAGCTAATTCTATTGCAATTCCGTAGCATTATGTGTCACGACCGCACCCTAGAGTAAGGGCACGAGACGTGGGTACGTCCAGCCTACGCCGC
>JANAVB010025600.1:3630091-3777591 GCA_029216955.1 Iris pallida
AATGAAAGAATGATATACAACGAATGCATGAAAGTATATAATAAATGCTAGATATGAATGCAAGGTATATATATAATGATAGACATAAATGCATAATGTATAAATATTGTAATGCAATATATAATGATAACATGTATGGTAATGTAGAGTATATGATGCAAGCTTGAATGAATGGAGGAAATACATGTATATAGGTAATATAGAATGTAATATATGAATGCAAGCATGCAAGATAATGTATTGTATCCATATATGATGTATTCAACTTAAAGATAATATAACATATGAAAGGAATGAATGATAATATAACATGATATGTAAGATAATGCAATGTATAAATATATGATGTGTGCATGTTTGTATGCCTCTATGTTAATGTATGAAATGATATGAATATACAATATGCATATGTGTAAAACATGTAGGTAATACATAGATGCACGAATGAAATGAATGTATGCAATATGTTAATATAAATGCAAGTATCTAATATGCATGAATGTAAGTATAATGTAATGCAAGTATACATGTATATATCAAGTAATATTATATACTAATATGTATGTATGCATGTATGCAGGAATTAATGTAATATAATGTAAAGTATGCATATATGAATATAATGTATGCAAGTATATATTGTATTCAAATATGTATGTATGTATAGGTGCATGAATGAATGCAAGTATGCATATATGATATGTATGACTGCATGTATACAATGTAAGTATATATGTATGTATTTCTATAAATTGAGTTAACCTATAACCTTTTACACACATGCATTCATACACCCTTTGACACCATGTATCCCATGTCACATACACCTACATATCACTAAATCTGAGAACATTAACACATATCCTTTCACACATGCCAAACGCACACATACTCACTTACTCTTTTACCTCTCTTTCTCTCTCTATATATATAGTATGTGCCTATATAGCTTTCATATATATCTATGTATATAATATGTGAATGTGAATAATATATATATATATATATCTATATATATATATATAATATATATTATAGTATACTAAGTTTGTGTCTTGTTAGCTTATGGTTTAGTTTTGTGCTTGGTTTAGCAAGTGACTTAGGCTATGAGTTAGTAGCTATCTTGGATACTTGATTTGCATATACTTAGTTTGTTTAGACCTAGAATTACTAACCTAGACTAGTTAACCATTGTTGACTCAACCCTAGCTAGTTTGACCAAAGTTGACTAGAGTTGACCTAGTTTGACTTTATAGTTGACCAAAGTTGACCAAGAGTTGACTTTGACCTAGATTGACTTAGAATCATGTAGATTGTATTATAATTTCAATTACCATATAAATTGAACTCTTTATAACCTGTGTTGCTATAACTTGGACTCTGTGACTCCAGTTGGCCATCTTTTCATATCAGCTGTTCAGGGTATCAGGCGAGTACATTCTCTGATCATTTCATATCTGTTAGATTTATCCTCCTACTTTAAATTACTTTACTTGATGCTATCATGTTGGTCACACAGATTAGTACTATATGGATCCTTTTTGAGATGTTATCCCCTCAGGGAGCATCAGATACTACATGTTCTATGCGTTTCACTTACATTGTGTATCACTATGCTTCATAGTTTATTGAATCACTTGTGACATGTACTCTCATGATCACAGAGTCTTCCATGAATCACCCAATTATGGGCATTCCTAGAATCCCCATTTATGGGACTTTCATGTATCACCCTTCGGGGGCCATTACATGAATCATAACATAACCTGGCTGGATCCTAGTGTATTGATTGGGGGTATGGGGGATTAGAAGTGGACATGTGAATAATATCCAAGTAGTGTAGCATCAGAATCATTCAGTAGTGTAGCATCAGAATCATCCTATGCCCTTCACATGTCTATATTGTACTCTGACTCACTAGCCACTGTTAGTTATCTATTTATAGTAGATATTTCCATTACAGATATCTCCTTTACATTCTGTACTTTCTTTCAGTTTCATGTATCTTACTTTACTACATGATTATATTTTCTAACCTGCTATGATCTGTTGAGATGTATTGTGCTCGCTTCCGTCCTGACTGGACCTGTTGATAAATTTTACAGATAGCTTGGAGGTTACCTGTTAGCCTAGAGGAGACAGTAGGGGTTGGAGTAGATAGCTAGAGTTTTTTTTATATTTATGTTGTCTTGAGTTGTATTTACCTTATTGGATTACTGTATTGAGATTCGAGATGGTTTTCTGGATTTGTGATATCTTAGACACTTAGACTTCTATCTGTTGTATCTCTTTGTGGACTTTAGTTTTATCTATCTTTTTATCGTATTCTACCTTAGATGTGATTGAGACTGTATTTGCCATGTCACCTCCATTCGGAGTGTATATACTATACAGGTACCTTATATATGTTAGATGATTGACCTAGGACGGCGTTCTACCGCCGATACTGCGGCGTAGGCTGGACGTACCCACTTCTCGTGCCCTTACTCTAGGGTACGGGTCGTGACACGTATAGCTCCATGCGCCCAGTCAGTGGATCTCCATGCGCCCTCAGTGAAGCTTCACGCGCCCAAGACCAGCTCCCCCGAAAGGAGGGCGCATAGCCTAAGACATGGCTATGCGCCCAAGCCTGACCCAGTCAAAGCCATGTCAAAATGTGCCGAAGCACACGACCACGTCAGTCTCCACGAGAAGTCATGTACCGAAGCATGCAGCCACGTCAACACCACAACCAAAAGCAGGACTATGCGCCCACATAAAAGCAGGACTATGCGCCCACATAAAAATTAGCGTATTTCCTTATGTGGGCGCATAACATCATTTCAGCTCAAGAACGACTATAAAAGGGGGCCTTATCCCTCTTCAAAAGACAGAACAAGAGCATTTTCAAGAGCCAAATTGCTGTACTTCTTGCCAGTGAGCTGAGAGTTAGCAATTTTCTTAGGTTTTCTCCACTTTTGTAATCGGAGTGTCAACGGAGTAAAGAGCAACTGCCGCTCGATCTCCATCGTCACATTCCCGAAAATTTTTTTCTACTCGGGGATCCTAAACGCAGGATCGCTCAGGCGTACTCGATTTGTGGTGCCTTGCGCCAATAAAAAAAGACAGCATTTTTCTTTTTCTTTTTGTTTGTCCACAAAAATGGCGACTCTGCTGGGGACTACCTTTTTCTCTGACGAGAAGGTGGTGACGTAATCCGATACCGACAAAGTGGAGAGTACTCAGAAGATGTTGATCGAAAAGTTTGATCAACAGGCGTTCGAATAGATGCTCTCGAGGGACGGCTCTACTCCCTCAAAATCAGAGAAGCCAAACAAGTCTCGCAAGACTTGGCTTCCGAAGGCTCGCTGGCATATCCTGCTAGTATCATAGCTGATATGCAGCTGGAGGACTCTGTCACATGGGCGCATGACTCTGCCATAGAAGTTCTCCAAATGTAGAAAGCTCACACCGTTCTTGGCTCTACTAGCCCAGTGACTTCTTCCCTATACAACCAACAACAGGGTGTTCAACACCTGAGACTTGGCAAAGGAAAAACTATGATGCCAAGAATCGGGGTGTACGACACTTTGGCCGAACCCGGCGAGGCTCACAAATAAATGAGGCAAAACTGGGAGAAAACAATGCTGCTCCACCAGGCATGCGCCCAAGGCCATGCACCCAAGGGAGTGTTTGGGCGCATAGCCCCAACCAGAACACTTATGTCTTCAGCAGGCTGGGCATTCAAAGCCATGCGCCCAAGGCTATGCGCCCAGGCTCTCTGGATCCATACTATGCGCCCATCAAGGAGGCTCAGACATGCTATCAAGGAGGATGCGCCCAAGGCCAGTCTCCAAGGCCTATGCGCCCACAACAAAAAGACAGGCCCCAACGTGTATAGCACGGGGCTGTCTTCAAGGACATCACAGAACTTAGGTGTGGGGGTTGCCCCTGCACGTGAACTAAGTCTGGATGCGCCTACTCTCCTTACGAACCCGTATGTAAAGCTCGGTGATGCATGCAACATGGATTGTAAGGCAAAACTCCCTTTCGCTGACTTACGCAGCATGATAAATCATAAGCGTAAAGCGAGGGAGAACATAATAATTCATAGTACACTTTCGTGCACCAGTATTGTTATCAACTGTTGTTGCTCCAAAGCAACAAGAGTGCCTCAGAGAAAGTCCGTGTTTCGGCAGCTGTACTTCTCTGACGACGAGAAGCCACTATGTGTTTTATCTAACATGGCTTCATAGGGTCCCCCATACGAAAACCCCAATCAAAGACGGTGGACCACGAACCTAACTTTCTCTCTTAGCTCCGCGAGACGAAGAAGGAGAAGTCTATCAACAGATGGCCAACAGGCTGTCACATCCGAAGGAGTCTATATGGACACTCGATCAAAGGCAAGATTCCGTATGGACGACGAAGATTCCCAAGCCGGGGGTAGCATTCCCTCAGAATCTGAAGCAGATGACCCCCATGTTGGGGGTAGCCTTCTAGAGGATGATGATCCCTCCGAATTCGATGGCGACTATCTACCTCTTATACCTGAAGATGAAGGACTTATCCACTCGAAGACAGACGGCATCAGCACCACTTGCACTGCTTTCTCTGTTCATCCTCGTATGCTATCTACATATATGGCCGGAGAAAGACCTGAAGAAGCCAGTGATCAGACTAGCAAACGGCTAGAGGGCCTCGAAACAACATTCGCCAAGATCACTGATATGCTTACCAGCATCATGGCAGTTCAAGCTTCTGGGGCCATTCCTCCACCTCAACAAAATGTCTCGGCCCACGCTAGTCCGGCTCACAGCAACAACCCTCCTTTACTGCAAAAGGAGTATCATTCGTTGTGCCTCCTCCAAATCTTACAAATACCGGGTGTGGTCCTTCGCCAACAACGCCCGATAACTATTCAGCAGCCGTTTTCCAACACTGCTCAATCAACAGGATGTAATTGATTCCTTGGTCGCTCGCCTCAACACCATCTCGCACAAAGACGAGCTTCAAATGATGGGATATCTCAACCGTATCCCCCTGAGTGGAAGAATACTACTTGCCCTCCTAACTACAAGCCGCTGACGCTAAACTCATTTGACGGTTTAACTTCTCCTTGTCAGCACATGACATACTTCAACACGCAGACTCTACTTGCCCAGAGATGATCCGTTCCTATCGAAGCTGTTTATTATCACCTTGCAGGGGGTAGCCTTCGAATGGTTCCACAGTCTGCCTGACGGATATATCAATTCATTCAAAGACTTGGAGAGGGTGTTCCTCAACAGGTTTTACGAGGGCGGCATGCATATTAGTATGTCCACACTCATCGAGACCAAGCAAAGGAGGACTAAGTCTGTCATCGCCTTCATCGAACGCTTCAGGCGGCTAGCACTGAAGATGCCCTTTGGCATACCAGACTCGAAACTTATGGATACTTGTCGACATAACTTCCTTCCTACAATAAATTTTTGTCTGGGTATACATAAGTATGATACATGGCCTACTTTCATTGGGACCGCTGATGCTGCTGAAAATGACGTTTCTAACTTGGAACTACTGGGGTTGAAGACACCCAAATCCGATGATAAGGGCAAGCATCCTCAAACTATCCCTGTTCGTGGGGGTAAAGGAAAAGAAGTCCTGAAAGTCGACACATCCAAAGGAGCTTCCAACTCTCAGGGCACCTCCGACAAATCTAAGAAGACCTTCTCCTTCGACGAAGACGATGTCATTACCATCTTCCATACATTGATGAAGGATAATAAGCTGACATTGCCTCCACCACGACGTCCTGCAGTGGCAAGCCAACTCAATGATCCCAAGTACTGTCTCTATCATCAGTACGTGCACCACTCCACCAAGGACTGCATCGTCCTGAAGAAGAAGATACAACAACTTATCGACAGCCAAGTGATCAACCTCGAAGCTGAAGACAAGATCATATCTGCTAACATGATCTCTCTTCAGTTTGGCGACTTTCCTCCTACAGAAGTCCCAGATGGCGTGGTCCCGATCTCCAAGGCGATGATGGAAGTCGTCAACCTACCACCAGCTCGCAACTCGACTTTGGTCCTACTCACAACTGAACGTGGTGAGATCATGTGGGTCCACCCGACTTGTTTAAGAAGTGACACAGGGGGTAGCACCTTCCAAAGCAAGAAGGGGTAAGAAATTCAAGCCATGCCATATGGTATCCTCCCCTATCTACGAGGTTCTATCTGGCGAGATGCGATCAGGAAAGACTTATCTTCGACGTACGATCCCATAAGAAGAAGCAGTACCTCTTCATGCTCCTACAGCCCCCACAAGCTCAGAAGCCGGCCCGTCCAAGCCTCAAACTACGGATAAATCCAAGCAGAAGGAGATGCGATTGACAAATCTCTAAAGGCGCCAGCCCCTGAAGGCATGGATCGGTCCTACAACTTACATACTGGCTCAGCTAGCAAATACACTTGCCAGGTTGTCTCTGTTTGATCTATTGTGACTCTCCAAAGAAACACGAAAGTCCTTAAGTGAGGCACTACAACATGCCGACCTTACCTCGCTGAAGTCAAAGCCCCCGCTGAAGATCCTGTCTCCTGTCCCCACTGCCACAGTACCATGGAAGTGGTGCCCAACATCACCTTCTCACAGGAGGATATGCTACTCAAAAATAATCGTCATGATAGACCCCTGTACTATACAAGGTATATCGGGGCGATCAAGATGGACCGCATGCACATCGATCCAAGATCCTCCTCAGTATCATTCTTTGAAGTTTGCTTCAAATTATGGGAATCCCTCTGCACAAGCTATCCGCAACCAACACAACTATCATGGCTTTCAATGCTGGTCGAAGCCCTCCGCTGGGTAAGATCAATCTCAAATGCCAGATCGATGATCTCCGAATGGAGGTTTCCTGCTATGTGATCGATGCCAATGTATTCTACAACGTCTTGTTGGAACGTCCATGGATACATGAGAACATGATCGTTCCTTCCACACTTCACTAGTGCTTCAAGTACGTCAACAGCGACGGTGTCGTAAGACGGAGTTTATCGATGTCGATCCTTTCAAGGACATCGAAACTTACTATGGAGCTTCGGTACTTTACCAATCTCAACCCCCCAAGGATGATGATAATGAAGCTGACAATGAAGCTGAAGCAAGTCCATCCTCCGATGATGGTCCTCTGATTATCCGAGTCAAAGGACGTACTACTCCAAAAAGTACTCCGAAACCTCTTACAATCTGGGTGAAAAAGAAGAACCCTGACAAGGTCAAGCCACTGACCATCACTCTCATCAAGACACCCCGGGAGGAACCTACTGATGCCCTTCCTCCCAATCCTGAAGAATTACCCTACGTGGTGAACTCGGCCAAGACTATGGCTCCTCTTCCAGATGATGATCCTCTCAATGAGTATATCAATACTCATAATAATGTACCTTTAGCGGATGATATTATCCCTGAAGAAGAACTTGCGTATTTCCTTAGTAAAGGTTTATCTTTGAATTACTCTGATGTATATCAATCTGTAAACTACTACATAGATACGATATACGCTCTAGAAAAGGCATAGGACCACACCTCTGTATGCCGATCACAACACCCACCTACGGGAAAAAGTTTATCCTGCAGATATCCTCTACTTCATCGTTCCAGCCAGAAAGAAAGATGAAGAGCTAATCATCTTCAGTCGTATAATTGGCGAGAGAAAGTTCGTTCCAGACTCTACTTCTCTCAAGCACAACACAGAAGCTGACTATGACTCTGAAAAAATGCAACTTTTTGGTATAGTTGGCAGGCCAAGAATATCATCCAGAACATGGGATATAACATCAAAAGCGACAAAGGGCTAAATTACGATCGAGGACGATGGTTTCCAATACGACACTTTGCTCCCCCCGGCAAACCCGAGAACTACTATCAACGAAACGGTGTTGGTTTGGGCTATGTCTCTCCTCCAACAACTCCCGAAAGAACAGATGATAAGGAGATCATTGTTCTCATTCTTTTGACTCCTTCCTCTGGGACTCAGACTCCAGCATCGGCGACATGTTCAAAGCAACTCTGTCCGTCAACATGGTTTTCGCCAACCAAATTACAGACGATGTCCAATCAATCGAACTCGAACAATGGCTCAAAAGATGGACACCAGGTGGGAGCTGTACTTTGAACAACGAGAACCACCTACCGAAGACGAAGTCATCCAAGTCAATCTAGGAGATGAAGCATCCTTCAAACCAATCTTCAACAGCAAAAGCCTATCTGGCGATGAACGCCAATCTTTTATACAACTTATAAGAAATACATCGACGTCTTCGCATGGAGCTATAAAGACATGCCAGGCTTGGACCCTAAAGTCACCATGCACCGCCTGAACATTTCCTCTAAAGCTAAGCCAGTGAAGCAGCAATAAAGACAATTTTGACCAGACGTCATAGAAGCCATCGAGAATGAAGTCAAGAAGCTCATTGCCAGTGGATTCATTCGCGAGGAACAACACCCAGACTGGGTTGCCAATATCGTTCCAGTTATGAAAAGAATGGTAAAGTTCGAGTCTATATCGACTACCATAATTTGAACTCGGTATGCCCGAAAGACGTTTCCTTTACCGATCACTGACGTAATGATCGATAATACTTACGGCTTCGCACGGATGTCCTTCAGGATGGGTACTCAGGCTACAACCAGATCAAGATGTTCCCCGATAATGAGAAGCACACATCTTTTGAACACCGTTGGGGGTATACTGCTATACGGTGATGCCCTTCGGATAAAGAATACAGGGGCAACATACCAGCGAGCCATGAACATATTTTTTCGCATTTGCACAAAACTGTGGAGTGTTACGTAGACGATATCACAGTCAAAAGTTATTTCAAGGGCAACCAACTCCAAGACTTGAGAACGGTGTTCGAACTAATGCGTGCACACCAACTCAAGATGAATCCAACCAAGCCTTTTTGGGAGTCTCCAGCGGCAAGTTCCTTGGTTTCGTCATCATTCAAAGGGTATACATCTGGACCCGGAAAGTGAAGGCTATTCTCGACATGCATCCTCCAAGAAACCTCAAAGAGCTAAGGACTACAAGGAAGGCTAGCCTACATCAAATGATTCATTTCGAACCTCTCTGGAAGGTGTCAACCATTCACAGCTCATGAAGAAAGGCATATCTTTTGTCTGGACTGAACAATGTCAACGTGCATTCAACAACATCAAGGCGTATCATACAAGTCGTCCAGTATTGGTAGCTCCAATAATGGGGAAACCCTTCTTACTATACGTCCGTGCTATGGATCATTCCCTTGGCGCCCTCTTAGCTCAGAAGAATGAAGGCGGCCATGAATAGGCAATCTACTACCTCAGCCGCACAATGGTGGGTGCTGAGCACAGATACACACCGGTGGAGAAGGAATGCCTTGCACTAGTATTTGCCATCCAGAAGACACGCCACTATGTGTCTGGGCAGACTATCCATATATCTAAAGTCAACCCTCTCAGAATACTCATGACTAAACCGGGCTCTCTCAATTCCCGTTTAGCTACATGGGCAATGCTGTTGACTCCGTACGATATGATTTTCGTTCCTCAGAAGGCAGTAAAAGGCCAAGCATTAGCTGATTTCCTAACAGCTTATCTGGTGCCGGAGTCGTCCAAACTCTATGACGAAATCCCCGACAAAGTGGTAGAGTCTAACACTGCAACTAAAGAAATCCCATTTGGCGAATGTTCTTTGACTATGCATCAAGAACGGGACCAAAGGGAATATCGTAGCTGGAGTAGGTGTCGTGCTTGTGTCACCTGATCATCTGGTTATACACCGTGCATATTCTCTCATGGAATCATGCACAACAACGTGGCCGAATATAATGCCCTATTAATCAGCCTGTAACTGGCAAAGCAACTGGAAGAAGACTATCTAGAGGCTTACGACAATTCTAAGCTAATAGTTAGTCAGGTCAGAGGGGATTATGAAGTTTGCCACGAAGATCTCATCCCCTACCACAGAGCAACAATCAACTGGCGTCTACTTTCGCTGGATTCTTCATCAGCACGTGCCTCGACTCCAGAATATAGAAGCAGATGCTCTAGCCGGTCTCGCTGCTTCCCTGACCGTTCCTACCAATACACAGCAGTCGATCACAGTCTGGTCGAGAACTATTCTGTGTGAAAGATTCCTTGCATATTCCTCACAGTTACGCATCAGAAACAAACGTCGATGCTAATGACTGGAATTTCCCTTCATAGACTAAGCTATCTATGGAATCCTCCCTGAGGACCCGAAGGAAGAAGTATCCATCCAAAGGCGATCCTTCAGATTTTACTATGACACAGCTACCAAGATGCTGTACCGACGCTCTTATGACGGGCTACTGTTACGATGCTTATCAGACACATAAGCCAAACATGCACTCCGGGAGGCTCATGATGGAGTTTGTGGTGTACATCAACCAGGCCCCAAATTACAAGATCGCTTCAAACAAATAAGTTATTACTAGCCTACAATGATAGCAGATGCTGTTGAATATGCAAAGAAGTGTAAGCTTGCCAGTTCCATGCCGATTTTATTCATCAACCTTCAGTTTCTACACCTGACGGCAACATCTTGGCTATTTGAAGCATGGGGCATGGACGTCATATGACCAATTAGCCCGCCATCTTCCAAAGGACATCGATTCATCCTAGCTATAACCGATTACTTCTCCAAATGGGCGGAAGCTATACCGCTCACCGAAGTGAAGACGTCAAACGTGATCAGTTTCATCAAACGTCACATCATCTACCGCTTCGGTCTACCTCACAGGATCATCTATGATAATGGTCCACAGTTCGCAAGCCATGCATTTTATTGGTTCTGCGACAAGAATCGAATCCAGAACATAGCCTCTACTGCCTACAATCCAGCAGCTAACTGGCTAGCAGAAGCCTTCAACAAAACCATCATAAAACTTCTCAAGTTCGTGTCTTCAAACAAGTGCAATTAGAACGAGAAGCTCGGTGAATGTCTATGGGCCTATCGCACAACGGTCCGGACTCCCACAGACAGTACCATTCTCTCTGGTTTATGGAGAGAAGCAGTTCTTCCCCTAGAAATCCAGATTCCTTCCTCCCGGGTAGCCCTAGCCAGCGAGCTAACTACTGAAGAGAGCTACCGTCTGCGACTCCAAAGCTCGAAGCTAGACAAAAAATGCTTGTTAGCTCAGCAGCATTGAGCTATACCAAGCGTGCCTTTCCAAAGCCTTCAATAAAAAAGTGAAGGGAAGGATCTTCCAAGTCGTGATCTGGCTTAGCAGTAAGAAGTCCAATGGTCAAGATGCACAAAACAAAAAAAAATTCAGTCTAAATGGGAAGGTCCTTTCATCATAGAATCGGTATATTCTAACGGTGTGTACCGGCTAACCAAACCCGATGGTGACTTGCTCATGATGCCTATCAATGGCAAGTTCTGAATAAATACTATGTGTAACCTCTTTTATATAATTTTCACATATGTTCAGTCATGTAAATGTATAGTGCGATGTTTATATGATTTGAAAATTTTACTATCTAACTATTATCCGTATTTCAAGAGTCTTGAATATGCCCTGGATAATAGGTCCTCTAAATATCCTCAGTGGAATCATTTCCGTTTTTGACTCCGTCCAAACTCGGCTTGACGAAAACAAGTCACGTCCCTATTACATCTGAATTGTTTTTCGATAATTATTTCCCCAGTGAAATGATCAAATGTTTTGCCACGTCCATACAACCTCTGAGCAAAGCATTCATCAAGGATAATCATGTCCCTGTTACCTCTGAACTATCTACTCTCTCTAATGCTATATATCTTTCCACGTCCATATTACCTCTAGTCAGATATAGAACATCCTCTGCTATTACGTCCATATTACCTCTACTAGCAGCTTCGTTCAACTTATTATCTATATTCGAATCATTCGATATAAAACGGATAATAGGTCCACATCAAAAATTCTCAGCGAATACCCATCAGAAATATCCTTACTACGTCTATATTACCTCTAGCATCAATATTTTAACAAAGCATATTCACTTCTAGAAAGAGTCTTTATTTTATAAAAAAGGTACAATAGCCGTGACGGCCAAAAAAAAAAGTTACAAAGATCTATGGGATACACAGGCGATTTATGATGTCCCTCAGAAGAAAAATCTCGGCTTCAGATTTCACAGCTCGGTGACGTGCCTCTTCTTGGCGAGCGGATTCATCTTCAAAGAGGATCAGACTCTGATGCTCCCCCTCCAACTTCGCCAGTTGCTCTTCTAAACGGGCAGAAGCGGTAGAAGTCTTGGCAGCCTGGGATAAATAATCCTCATGTTCAGATGTCGCCGCCCTCAAGTCGGCTTCCAGCTGGGCATCTCGTTCCTGATTTGCACAATGTGATTGTACTTCTCATGGTCTGCGCAGCCAGCCTATTCTTCGAGGCAGCACGTACCTCACTTGCAGCGTTAAACTGGCTATACTGGTCAGCCATCTCGCCAATCTCTCGAGCGAGGGCATCCTTCCTTACCTGGAAGGTAGCCTTCTCCTCGCAAGAGCTGTCATCAAGGCCTCATCCTCTGTGTGGAACAGTGACGTCGGGCTCCACTATTTGGCATTCGGAACCTGGCCACTTGACCCTCCAGGTCGTTCAAAACTTTCCTCAGAGTGTTGGCTCGCTCCTTATAGCCGGCTATGCTCTCGAGGGCCGCTACCTGACATTCGGCAACAGCCTTCACAGGCCGAAGGCAGCGTTTCGATTCAAGACTCAGGAAGCTTCACCTTCAGCACCGAGTAGAAGCTCTGACGACTTTCTGAGCCATCTCCTCATCTTCGGTAGAGGTCGTCGGAGAAGAAACTTGGAAAGTCTCTCCCGCTTCAGGAAGGAACACCTGACAAGAAGCCGAACTTGACAGAGAAAATATATATACATCAGTAACTAAAAAAAGGGAGGAAAGACGAAAGAGTTGTAATTTTGTACCTTCGGCTTGCTCAACTCCAGCCTAGACTGCGCCTTCAACGGCGGTTTCAGGGAAACCAGGAGCAGGCCCAGACTGTTGAAGGAGAACGATATCAAGGCCCTGAGTGCCATCGAGCCTGAAGTCTTCCACAAGCTCAGCCGAAACAGGGGCGATTCAGCAACAGCTCCCTCAGCGGGCTGCTCAACTTCTCCTACTGTAGCGAATACCGGCTCACCAACAGCTCCCTCCACAACAGCAATTTGGAGGAGCTGGGGACAATTCTGTCCCTCTCCAATGGAAGAGACTATCTTCATGGGGGGTTCTTTCCCCTTGTCTACAAGGGAACATACAGTCGTGGTTAGGTTCACAAGGAGCACACAAAATCGAAGTCGAAAAATCTCATCCGAAGAGAGGCACAAAGGCAACATACCCGTAGGAGGATGAGCCGATTGGATGTGGTTCTCGTCCAGCTCCTTCATCGCAGATCCTATTGCAGACATATCCCCCACAATATGTCATAGGAAAAGTTGATCTTCTGATCGTCATGGTCCGGGCCTCTGTCCCGATCTTTCCGCTCAACTCTTACAACCGAAGAAGATTCGCCCTCATCCATCGGCTGAGGATGGACAGGGGACACCATTGTCATGTCCACCTCCTCAGATAAAGGCACCAGCCTCAGCTTCAAATTCAGGGTCCTGGGCAAAGGAAAAATGCAAGGGTGAGAAAGCTTTAAAGGCTTGACCAGAATGGCTATGGAGTCTAGGAAGGGATCTACCTCTCGAATATCAATAGCCCGCGACGCTGTTCCTTATCTTCCAGTTTGTCGGAGGACCTCCTCAAGGGTGGCGAGCTAGCACTCATTTCCTTAGCTCTCCTCAGGGCAACAGTTTTCTTCTTTCGCTTTGAGGTTGGCTCCTGGGCCAATCCAGTTGAAGCCTTTCTCTTCTGAGGAGGATTAAGAGGAGAAGAATCGTCATCTTTTGTATCCTCCTTCGGAGACACTATTGGCTCCCTAAATATAGCTTCTGGCTGTGGCACTACGATTGGTTTCGAGGTAGGAATAGTACTTTTCTTCTTACGACCCTTCGTGCCTTTTTTGTAGAAGAGGGCCAAACCGAGTCACCAATATCAAGCTATGTTCACGATCATACTGAGGATGAAAACTTTTGATCTGAACATAAAATTTGGCGGCGGCATAGCACAAATGGGTCTCAGGCTTGTCCAAGGGCAGAGTAAAGTTACCCCCGTGCACCCGGTGTTGTAGTACATCCAAGCATGCTCCCTATCAATCAAGCTACCTATCGACTCCAGATGCGGGCTAGCATTTCCAGAAGGAGCTAACTATAGCCGAACTTTTGCGCCAAACGTTTCGACAGATACGCTCCAGATAGGCATGATCCTGTCTCAGAGCACCAGATGTGATGGTCTAATAGACTGAAGCCAGCGAAATGCCCCAGCAGTCAAATTAGTGGCATGAACTCCCTCATCCACTAAGATATCTCCTACATTTCTGTTGCCGGACGGAGGAGATACTCTGAAGAACTTATAGTTCTGTAAGAAGCCTAAGGCCTTTCTGCAAGCAGGCACACTGGTGACGGTCCAATCTGTATCGCAAAATCTACGAAAAAGGCGCTTCCGCCAAAGAATCTACCACCAATCCAGCATTCATTAGGAAAGGACAATGTTGTAGCAGCCACCCCATCAGGAAATAATACGGAGGCTCGGTTCGGGCAAAGTAAGGCCTGTCATCGGGAGTCACTGCATTCCTGACAAAGCCCCCAGACCTCGTCAAGTGGCACAAACCATCGCGGAAAGTAATACAAGATGGTACCCAAACGCCAGCTTCACATCCGGAAGTATCATAACCCAGTTTATTCTCTGGATGGACCCTAACCTCCAGGGACTACGCAGTCACGAAGCCAGATTATTAAGAAAACTGTCAGCACAGCTTTCTCTGACAACGGATGTTCGGCCTGATAAAGTAGTGTCCAATCAGAGACTCAGGATCATCACTGTCCTCAGTATCCGATGTCTCATAATCTGCCATCCGGGCTTCTATATCGGACTTGGTCATAGATTTTAAGATTAAAAGGAGGCCGGATCTTCCCTTCTCTTGGACGAAGATATAGCCCATCCAGGCTCTCGTGTGGGGATTGGCCCCCTCGGTTCTCCCTTTCTTATTAATCTATGAAAGATAAGAAGGTGGCAGAGTAATTCCTTGTATACATCAACCATCTCAGAGTTTTTACTCTCCAGATCTCGGAGTTCTTCATCACAAGGCACGTACTCTTCATAGGGCTCCGTACCCTAGGGAAGCTTCGACACTTCTTGTATTTATGGAGAGCCAATCCCATCTCCCCAGCCAGAGTAAAGATGGTACAGGTGTGAAGGTTATATAACTCGGCCAAAGAGACAAACATTGGCCACCCTTACACCATATTGAGTGGCCCTAATAGCATAGTAAAGGCAGCAGTCTTCAGGGGCTTCATATGTAGAAAGTATTCAGCCGGTAAGATTGCTCCAGAATAAAGACGGATCCCTCCAGCCTTCATCCACATCTTCTATGCGGGATATGACACATCCTCCGTCATCATCAAATGGCAAAGCATGGTAGCAGTATAAGGATGAAGGTTAGTTGGAATGTCGTTCACTACGGCACCAGGTTACAGTCCCCTCGTAGAGTAAGACGCAGAGCCCCAGACACATTTGAAAGTATCTTTCCTCCGATCGCCTGAGTCGAACTGTATTCTTCCAGAGATGACTCCGGGGACTCATGAGTTAGTTCCACTTCATCCGTCGCCGCACAGCTAAGGCAGTAAAAGTAGACAAAGGATAATGGTGCTCCATCGATGGTAGCTATATCCTCTGATTTTTTGGATTGATCACCATGGGGGATTCTCAAACGTTTGGTCTCGCCATCTTCAAAACCCACATATCACCAAACAGAAATACAGCTTCTTGAAGCGACGTGCCCCTCCACTCACGAACTTTTGTCATTAATCATCTGCCTCAAGAAGGACTTATCCTGCTCAAGTATGGAGAGGGTCCGCTCCGTAGGCTGATTTTGACAATCTTGGCCTGAACGTGCTGATCATATTTGTTATGGGACTGGTATCAAGGGCCTGGTAAGCAGAGCCGAAAGAAATTCTCAAACTCCGGGACAAACATGTTCACTGCAAAGGCAGAAAGACAGTCAGACTTAGAAAACCGTAGGAAAAACTAAGTTCTGAAGGGCTTCTATGCGCCCAAATGGCTATGCGCCCAAATGGCTATGCGCCCAAAGGGATATGCGCCCAAAAAAAATGTGGGCGCATAACACACGGACAGTACGTGAACGCATAACGTGCGCAGCTAAAAGGGCGCATAACATGGCAACACGTGGGCGCATAACACACCATAGTGTAGGCGCATGACTTTTGTGGGCATAGTAATGCTCACAGAAGTATGTTGCCTTAGGCGCAAACGCCCAGACAGAAGAGAAGTCCAAGCATCGCAAATTAATGCTCGAGACTTTATTTTTTGAAGCATGCCCTCACCCAGAATTGTGTCCTGGATTACCGAGGACTCCGCGGGAGGAGAGCCACTCGACGCAGCCTTCTTGCTCTTCGCGGATCTCTTGGCGACCTTGGAACATGGTTCTCAAAGAAAGAAGATGAAGAGTTTTCTAAAAAATTCAAAGAGAAAGGAATAATAAACTTTCTCTCTCCTCCAGGGTCTATTTATAGGCACGGGCCACTTCCTATGCGCCCACCTGCTGTATGCGCCATTGTGTTGTATGCGCCCACTACAGCCTATGCACCCACGTGAAGGATCGGCTCTCTGTATACTATGCGACCGTCCCTTGCTGACATGACGACGTACAGAGGATGGATCACTTTAAATTCTGTTCCGATGAATCTGTCAGTTCAAATTTCGAGAAAATCTCAACAGTCGTATCTCCCTAACAGGCTGGCAAAATACTATGCGCCCAAGGAGAGAGCCGTGCTATATGCCCATTGCATTATGAGAAGACGATCCATGCTTCTTTCGAAGTATTTTAACTTGTTCAAGTATTAAAAACTTTGAAGGGGGTCTTGTAGAAGCATAAATTTTTCAGCAAATGAAGCCCCATGCGCCAAGTCAGTTAGCTCCATGCCCAAGTCAATGTAGCTCCATGTGCCCAAGTCAGTGTAGCTCCATGCGCCCAAGTCAGTATAGCTCCATGCTCCCAAGTCAGTGTAGCTCATGCGCCCAGTCAATAGAGCTCCATGCGCCCAGTCAGTGGAGCTCCATGCGCCCAAGACCAGCTCCCCCGAAAGGAGGGTGCATAGCCTGAGATATGGCTGTGCACCCAAGCCTGACCCAGTCAAAACCATGATCAAAACGTGCACCGAAGCACACGGCCACGTCAGTCTCCACGAGCAGTCGTGACCGAAGCATGCAGCCACGTCAACTCCATGACCAACCTACGATCTTGCAGCCTGTCTGCGCCTACATCCTATGCGTCCAAAGCAGGACTATACACCCACATAAAAACCAATGTGTTTTTATGTGGGCACATAACATCATTCCAGCTCAAGAACGGCTATTAAAGGGGGGCTTCATCCCTCTTCAAAATACAAACGAAGAGCATTTTCAAGAGCCAAATTGTTGTACTTTTGCCAGTGAGCCGAGAGTTAGCAATTTTCTTAGGTTTTCTTCCACTTTTGTAATCGGAGTGTCAACGGAGTAAAGGAGCAACTGCCGCTCGATCTCCATCGTCCCATTCCCCAGAATTCTTTTTTGTACTCGGGGATCCTCAGCGCAGGATCTCTCAGGCGTACTCGATTTGTGGTGCCTTGCGCCAATAAAAAAAGACATCGTTTTCTTCTTCTTTTTTTGTGTGTCCATACGCACGTGGTCGTCCTAAAAAGTTCAAGGCCAATAACTTGAACTTGTTTAAATACGAGTTACATCGCATCATCTATTCCACACTTCTTCCCAAATCCATTTCAAAAGATGATATCACTGTACTAGAACTCTCTGCCCTATATCACATTCTTAAGGGGATTCCTTTTTCTCCCCTAAGACTACCATTCAGATTATGGGTAGATGTTGCGAAAGAGATTGCAATCTCTCTTATGCGATGCTTATCCCACGCATCTTTCAGCGTTTTGACATAGACTTATCCACTTGTGCTCTGGACCTGAGCCCAAGTTTCTCAAGCTTTCTCGTCATAGCATTGCCACTGCTCCTCCACCTGCTCCTACTGTACCTGTTCTTCATCAGTCTTACCCTATGACTTTTAAGGGTATTCATCAGTACCTTTCAGATCTGTAGACTTTCTTTTTGACACTTTTAGGGAACATGAGTTCCATGACGTGACTCGATTCCAGGCTATTTCCAACTCTTTTGCGATCTTAATTTGCTCAGACGGGTAACTCTGCTAGCTCTCTTCCTAGAGACCCTTCTGTATCTAGTTATCCTATTGATGATGAGGCAGTCCACTCTCTGTTCTAGCCAGGGAACGCTTACGATTGGTATCGTACTTCTAGTGTTACTCCACACACGTCTGGAGCTGGTCCATCAGGATATGGTGGACATGATGGCACTACAGATGATGACGATGAGGATGATTTTTGATTTGTCATACTTTTGAGATGATGATTTCGTCTTTTGCTTACTTGGAAATGCTTCGACATTCCAAGCTAGTATCAGTACTCTTATTAGTTATGTGGTTATGATTTTTGACTTTTTGTTTGATGGACATGTTATATGCTTTAGTTTAGCATTTTATTCAGTTCAGGTTTTCTTATAGCATTATCTTTTATTTATGCTTCCATTTACACTGCATGTAAAATATTCTCTGATTATATTTTTTTTCTTGTCTATGACATTTATACCATGTCTGTAAAATATTTTTATCCATATTTTTGTGTTTTTCACTGATTGTAACTTATGCATATATTGCGGGGGAGCTTTCTCTTTCGTATATTTGCTAAGTGACAACGGGGGAGAAATAAGATCTAACATCTTCATGAATACAGTTTATGAACAATCTACAGGAACAATTTTTTGGCACACTATATCGGTACAATTTTGATTTGATAAAGATCAAAGATGTTATATCGGTAAAGGTTTGTCAATTATCAAAATGGGATGGTCATGGTCAAACCTGATTTTAATAATGATCAAACTCTGTCTCGATGTACTCAATTCAGATGTTTACTCAAGACGTTTTGGATACTGCTCAAGACCGAAGCTATGTTTTCCACTCGAGACTGTATTTTCTTATGCAATATAATTTTTATTTTTATTGAGTCTAGGAATACGTTGTACACTAAGTCGTACTAGCAAATAGGCTATCCAAAACCGTTTTTCAAAATTGACCTATTATTTTCAAAATTGACCTATTGTTTTCAAAATTGACCTATGTTTTGAAAAACATCTGCTATTTACAAAAGCTTCTGAAGGATTTCAAAAAGCCTAAAAGTTTTTATGAAATTAACCTGACCAACCCTGACAGAACTCGGCCAGAGTTCGGCCAAGGTGAACGTTATTAGAACGTTGGTTTTTGAACTTGGTCTCCCTTCAGTTGCGGTTTGTTACATAAAATTCTGTCTGAATTCTGCCAGAATTCTATCTTTGGAAAAACTATAAATAGAGAGGAATTCTGATCATTTAACATCACTCATTCACTTTCATATCTTCTCTTCTAAAGATTACGTTTCTTTCAAAGAGTTCCAAAAAGCTTCCATTTTCAAATCCCAAGCCAGTTACAATTCTCTAGTCAATTTGCCGGTACGGTACGGTCTAGAAGATTTCAGAAAAATTGTAATCAGAGGCTTGATTGAAGAAAGACTCTTCAAAACTGAAGTTGCTCGAGTTCTTCGTATCAAAGCTCGCGTCTGCAGAGGTTGCAAGGACTTCATATGAAAACTTGTGGGATTTTCAATAGTGGATTCAACTTGAAGGCTAGAGTTCTTCCGACTGGACTAGTCCTCACAAGAGAAAAACTAGTTTAAATCTCCGTGTTTGTGTTTTCTTATGAACTCTTATCTTTACAGTTATTACTTTGTGATTATTATTATTTCTGTGATCTAACTGCTAACAATGTTTTTAATTAGCAATATTTCGCTGCCTACTCTATTCACCCTCCTCTAGAGTATTATGCTTTATGATTTAGTTCCTACAATTATGACCACCCATACGGCTTGATCACAAGTGACCTAACACGCGAATATTTAGGATAATTATTGTTTGAATGGTGCGGTTGTGTAATATGTGCCATAAACGAGATATTTAAATGAGGGGCACGATATTCGATTGATGCGTAGCGCGACCATGATTTTGGTGGACTTTTCGGTTTGAATGGCGCGTTATAGTACACACACCATAAATATGGTGTTGATTATTCCAACTGTTGGTGACAGGATTTACAATGATCTGATTCGGGATACAAATCAGCTTGTGGTATTATATTTCGGGGTGCGAACCTTTGTGTTGATTCGATCTGAGGTTTGGACGAGTTTGTGTTGATTGGCTGGAATGTGGACCAGTTTTGTTGATCCAGTCTAGAGCGCATACCAGCTGTCTTATTTTGAAGGTGGCTCATCCTTGGATTTGAGCCGTCTGTCTTGATGTGGAGACTGGTGGACAGTTTTGCCATATGCCTCCTTGGCCGCATGGAGGCCTTTTGGTAGGGGAGCCGTATGGTGTCTAGGCCGCATGTGAGCTAGTCGTATGGAGTGGTCCATTGCCTTTGGTTCTACAAAGGCGTGTACCTTTAGGGTACTGTGTTTGTTGGAACGTGGCATCCCTTTGGAGGTTTTCTGATCCTTCATGTACGTTGTCTGCGGTGGCTTGGCCTTGATTGAGCTTGAAGAATTTTTATGCTTCTACATTGATGTTCGCAAAGCGTTTGCAGTATCGTTCTCAAATGTTTTACATCAGTCTTCCTGTCTTTTGAGTCATGATATTATCATGAACATTGTAGAAGCATAAAAATGTGCAGACATATCAAAAGCACACGTAGTGTTCTCTACACAAATCTTCATAAAAGCGTAGGTACCCGAAAGCACAGACAGAAGATCAGAAACCATAGTTCATAAAATGCTTTTATTAAATCATGCTTACAAAGATCTATTACAAATTCATTATGATTACAAGAAAAGAGCTTTACCTACAAGGATCTACTACAAATTCACCATGAAAAGAACTAAGGCATCTAAAGTTCTACAAGAGGGTTAATCTTCACAGGTGACATACAAGGGGGTTAATCTTCACAGACGTGTAGCCCCCAGACATGCAGCGCTGTCAAAGTGAGCCACTTCCTGAAGCAGCTATTGGCCCGAGCAAGAACTCGTCTACAGCACAGGCCGTACCACCGCCATTAAGTAGGGCAGCACAACCTGTGGCTCTTCGGATTGGCAACCAATCCAAACCAAAGCTTGGATCTCGAAGACCTCCAAGACATTATTCAGGTTCGAACCCCTTATGCCAAACGCTTAAGTGTATCTTGAAACTCGCAACAGTTCTTCTACAAAGGCACAACTCCTTTGAATGAAGGGATCCACAACCAACAGCCAACTTGTGCAAGGCCAATGGCGTTCGAAGCTAAGTCAGGATCGAGCATAGCATTCAGAATGCTTAGGAAGGAAGATGGCTCTTCAAAAAAACTCCCCATTAATAGGGTAAGTGTGGTCCAACCAACGTGCACGTGGCCGTCGGTCAAAGATGCCCAAATTAATGGGATAAACTAGAACTCAGCACAATAACCTCATTTAATAGGTTTATTTTACTGAGTCCTAGGCCACAGACTTCTTGAATTTCCTAAAAGACGGCGACAATTAAAGAAGAGGACGACCGACTTGTCCATTAAGAAGAAAGTCATTAATCGCTCTTAAAGTCTTTACATAATCTAGCTTCTTCGATTCAGAAGCGCAACCTCCCACTGCGCTCTCGCGTTAATGCAGAAGCACCTCTTCGCTGCGCCCTCACTTCGACTCAGAATAACATCTAGCTCACTTCCTCACACATCGCCCTTGCTTCAACTTAGACGCGCAGTGGCTCTTTCGTCTTCAAGACCTAGTCTACTCGTCGTCGAAAGCATAGTGACTCCGTCGCCTGAAGAACAGTCACTTGTCGCCCTAAAGCACAGTGTCTCCGTTGCCTGAAGCACGGTCCACTCGTCGCCCTAAAGCACAGTGACTCTGTTGCCTGAAGCTCAGTTTACTCGTTGCCCCTAAAGCAAAGTGACTCCGTGCCTGAAGCTCAATCTACTCGTTGCCTAAAAGTACAGTGACTCCGTCGCCTAAAGCACGAACCCGCTCGTCGCCCAGAATTGCAGTGGCATCAAAAGATCCGTCAGAAGCGCCGCTCGCATAGCGGCACAGCCTTACAAAGTGACATGGCTTCACGTGGCCAGTTGGGTGCTTATATCTTTCAGGATACCACCCTATCGGTTTGTTTAAACCGTTGCTCTTAAGATAAGACAGAGTTTATTCTGTTGATAAGAGCAATATCTTATCAGTTTGTTTAAACTGCTGATGAGGACGAAGTTTGTTCTTATGGACGAGAGCCATATCCAACTGGTTTGTTTAAACCAATGGCCCTCTAAGATAAGACAAAATCCAACTTCGGGGATAGGAATAAAATATGCTCAAGTTCATCGATCGATAAGTAAGCACACGCCATGTGTCATTTATTCAGTTATGTTGATAACTCCCAAAGATCGATAGAAGAGAATCCCCATGCCTGCCATGTGTCAGCTCAACAGTAGCCCTCACCGTGACCGCCTCAAGATTCTTTCATATCTCCCCGTACAACATATCTGCACAATCCTTATGCACATCGCATATGTGCTCCCCTATAAATAGAAAGTTTTTCTTCGATAAGAGGCTTCAAAATAATCAACTTCGGCATCCTTTTGATGGTAACCCTAGAGTTTCAATCACCAGCACCAAAGCCAAAGCAAGTTCAACTTATCGTCAGATCGTCAACGGAGTAAAGGAGCCGTTGCAGTGCTCGATCTCCACCATCATAACTTTTTGAAATTTTGTAATTAGATCTCCTGTTTAGGAATCGATTGTACTCTTTTTACGTTTAAAATACAAAAAATTCGTATAACCTTTTGTCATGGCAAACAAGATGGCAAATCTGCTGGAGTTTCATCTCCTCCAATGAGAAGGTAGTGGCGCAATCTGACAAAAACTTGCTGGGATCTTCCCAGAAGACGTTGATCGTACATTTCGAACAACAAGCTTTTGAAGATCTCCTTTCTGAGGAGAAGTGAGTCCTTTGAAGCGGTTCGTAAAACCAAAGAAGATTCGACGCACCTGGGTGCCAAGGCGGTTGCGACGAACAGCACCATGGAGGGGATTGTACTCCAGAACCTCCTGATCGACGAAGCCCAGAAGAAGATTTCAGCTACTGATGCCATGCCACCTCGCTTGATTCCCACTCACTACACTAAAAAAGCCATTTATAACACTTGTTTTTAATTTGTAATGGTTAATACCGTTACAAACTTATAACGTTAATTATCGTGACAAGAATTAAACAAACGTTACTATAATAATATATATGTATATTTTTATCAAATTTATTTTTTGTAACAGTAATAACTATATTTTTAAAAGAATGGTTGTAAAAACTTCTAAGTTTCCACTCTAATTTCATACAGAGCCTTTATTTCCCCCCTCTCCAGTAAAATGTGTTACGAAACTAAAATTCATCCCGACCTCAACTCGCGGCCATTCCTCGCTCGTCACTCCTTACTCCCGCCATGACGCTCACCTCGCAGGCATATTGAGCAAGGCCTCCGCCACCACCACCCTAACCGGCGACATCACCACTCCCACCCTAACCAACACAATCACCACTCTGATCGCCATTCTCTTTCCTCTCGATCCAAACCCTAAAAATGTCAAAGAATTGCCATGCCGCCAGGTTCCAAGAAGCAGAAAGCCAACGAGAAGAAGCAGAAGAAGGAGACCAACCCTAACCCTAATTTCGATAAGGGTTTGAAGTAGAATAATGGTGTCGATTCGCCAATGAGGCTCTTCTTGTTGCTTAGAGCGGCAAGGATGAGGTCGGGCCCGTCGATACCGAGGAGAATATCGAGGTTGAGGGAGATTCGTCTCGGTAATATGAAGGTTCTAGGTGAATCATTCCAATTTTTTGGTTTTTTAGGTTTTTCCTCTGCCACTTCTCAAAAATCTTCTAGCTTTTGGGAATCGAGGTACCATTTCTACTAAATTTAAGTGTTAATCTGCAATTTTAGGAATTTGCTGTTAAAATGAGGCTTTACAGTTCATGCTAGATTTAATTCTGGAATTTTTGCTTCGTAATTTATAAAAAACTGAGGCTTTTTAATCTGATAATGAAGGGGATGCATATGCTACATGTTTGAGATGCACACATAAGGCATCTATGATTAATTTTGTTGATATATGAACACATAGCAAATTGGAATTGGAAACTTGACTTGTTAGGTTATTTATTGTTAATTAGAGTTGGATACTTAGTGATACATTTTTCAGTTACTTAGTGATACATTTTTCAGTTTTCTATCTTTTATAAACTTAATTTTCCTACATCCATGATCCAATACTACCATTCACTATGATATAAAGCCCTATGACGGTAAGGTATAACTTGGATCTTGAAAACATTTCTTCAACTCTTTGCATTCATATGAAACAAATTCTTTTATATGATCGATCCATAAGTGATTTATGTTCTGTGTCCTTTAAAATTGCAACTGTGACGTGTTCCAACCTATGTCGTCTTTTGATAGTAATTTTACAGCAAAAATTCTTAACAAAGTTAATGTCAAGAGTCAACAGCTTACTGCAGATTAACTATTTGGAGTATGACATAGGTAATTGAGACTTGTTTTTCTTTTTCAATTTAGTTACTAGATTTGTTTCTATAGTATCTAATGTGTTTTAAAGTACTTCCTTCATTCACGTTCAGAATCTACGAGCTGTAGTTGCTGCTCATTCCAGATGGTGGCTATTCCTTTGCTGTTTGTACTTGTTTCAAGCACGCAGTCTGCTTGACACATCCTCGAGTTAAAAATGCTTCTTAATCTACTTTAGTTGTGGTTTTGGAGGTTATATACAGTAAGATTAGATGGGTTGCAACATCTTTGCTGTACATAAAAGTTATGGTAGAAGCTATCCTTCAGTTTGTCAAAAAATAAGGCTTTAAATGACATCGACCATAGTTTGCTGGAAGGATTACACTTAAAGCTTGCTATTTTTTTAGTTTACTCATAATTTTCTTTTCAAGCATGCCTCTACTTAGATCCTAGTTACTTTTTATGAGGCATTATTTCCCTGATAAGGACTAAGACGTGGGCTTATAGCTCTAACTAAAGAATGAAAAGTACATCATTCCCCGCTTTCTTGATATTTCTGATTGGTTGTTGCTACATAATATGAACTAATTGTTTCTATGATAATGCCCCTTGCAGATTGAGATAATTAAAGAAGTTGGTGACGGGACCTTTGGGAATGTGTGGCAAGCAATCAATAAAGAGAGCGTGGAAGTTGTATGCTATTTTGTTAAATAATTGTTTTATGTTATTTCCAATATGTAGAGCAACTTTTTTTTTACTGTGTACGTACTAGATTTATAGGTTGCAATCAAGAAATTGAAGAGAAAGTATTTTTCTTGGGAGGAATGCTTGAATCTTCGGGAAGTCGAGGTACATTGGTGCCATGAATTAATTCTTTATTTGTATTTTTTAATTCGTCTGAGTTTTTTTCCTTCCAGTCTCTGCGGAAGATGAACCATCCTAATATTGTGAAGCTTAAGGAGGTTATAAGAGAAAATAACATATTGTTTTCATCTTTGAGTATATGGTACGTATGTATTCTCTATCTTGAAGTAGAATGTGTACTTCAGATATAGCAATCTAACATTGGTTTTGACTCATAATGAGTGTCTAAGGTACCTTGAGAGTGGTAACTACATTGACACATTGGATCTTGGTTTAGGCAATATTCAGCATGCCCATGGCAGTTCCAGATAAATATTTCAGTCCTCTTTGAAGAGTGCTATCGGTGTTCTACACAGTTTTAAACTGTTGAATGTTGATGTCTGACATGTCTTATAATGGCAGTGCTTTTCAACTGCTAGTACTTGTTGGTCAAAAGAATTGGGCTGGGAATCAAATGTTGAATAGGTTAGTGGCAAGGTAGGGAGTTATAATGCGTTATTGATTATATATCCGTTGCATAATCTCTTATGTGATCAACCTATTAATCTTCATAAGTTTTTTAACTTTTTAGCTCTGTCGTTGATAGTCAAAAATGAGTATGTACGGCTTGGGTTCACTCCGGGAAGTTGTTGATGCTATAAGATCTGGAACGTTTGTAATTATATGTCATCATCTTCTAATTTTACATTGTCAAGCTCATGAGGATTATGCTACTTGTGTAACAAAAATCAGTATTATATATATTGTCGATTATATATTCCTTGCAGATCTTTTATATGCTCAAACTATTAAAGTGTCACTTTTTTATCACTGTTGAAGGACAAATTGAGTGAATTTGGTTTCATAATCATTTACACAACACTAACCAACTTAGCTTTCTATATGACCCTCTCAACATTAATTTGTATTTTAATATTGTGCTCCACATATTGTGAAACTGGGAACTATTAGAATCAAAGTTTATGCGAAATAAGCCCGGTCATTTCTGTAATTATATGATGATTTAATTTATTTTAGCGTCAGAAGTTGTACTGGATCTCTAACTCCAAGGAAGAGGTACTTCTTTACTTGGTATTAGATTTTTTTTAATATTTGAGCCTATTGTAGGCTGAATTTTTTTAATTTTATTTTGTGTCAACAACTATCTGGAATTAGATTATTTACTGGTATTTGCTTTTTTTTACTGAGTAGCTTTTCTTATCCAGGTCTTGGTCTATATTGCATCTCCAAAGCTGATCATTTCCTCTAACACTTGATGAGCTAAGTTCCTCATACTCACCCTGACTGGCTTGGTGTCTAGGTTTGCTCTCTTAACTCTGTAGATTTGCTCTTGATGAATGGCACTCTGATACTTGGGCATTCTGCACTCCGATACTCATTAGTGAAGTGAATTTTGATACTGAGGGCTAATGGGCTAGTATAGCTAGTACAGCTAGTATACTATGACCGCTTTCTCCTTGAGCTTTAACAGTCTTTAGTGAGCTCAGTGAGCAAAATATAGTCTGTACTAAGTCTAGTCGACTCACTCAGAAGAGTCGAGCCGAGCCGAGCCGAGCCGAGTACTCTTCGAGCTTAATAAGTCGATATTGTTCACGAGCTTTCTAGCCGAGCTTCCCATGTTCAAGCTTGGGTCATTAAGGAATCTAGCTCAAATATTTGTTCAAGTCATATGGAAAATATGAGGTTGTCGAAGATTCCTATCTCTTCGTCTACATTACTAGAGAGTGGCAACTTACCATGACTCATGATATTTGAATAAGAAGATGGTCACCCTGTAAAGACAGGGACTCGCATATGAGTATACAACATATGTATTCTTAGAATGCCTGTAATTTGTTATCCACTTGTAAAAATTCTGTAGTTCCACAATGATGTTCTTTTATTAAGATATAAATGATGATAATTATCTATGTATTGGATGTAGATCAAGTACATAATATTCTAAAGTGTATTTTTTTTTCTGTCCAAGGTTGAATGCTTTTTATGTTGATGTAACTTGTTGAGGTACCATAGATAAGTTACTTCTACAATTCATAGTGTGATGTGAAAGTTTACTAACAAACCTAGCAAGATTTTTCATTCATCAACAATTATTATAGTAGAAAATGTGTGTGCTGATGTCAGATACTACCAGAGATATTGTGATTGTGATTCTTGAAGTCATGCAAGATCAGGATTAGGAAATTTGAGCAGCCCAACAAATTCTCTACTCGAAAATTAATATTGATTCATCTATTGATGAGGCAAGAAGACTTTCTTGTTTCACGTTATAGTATATTATATAAATAAAGAATAACATGAGTTACCTCACGTTGTAGTATATACAATAGTTATGCTTACAGTCAGTATGAAGTCATATTCCTGGATCTGACTAATACTGCAATTGGAATTGCAATGGAATTAGCTTTATCGGAACTCTAACTGCTGTGAGAAAACAGTGCATTTGCAGCTCCAAATGGTGTTAAATAAGTAACTACAACAAACCAAGAACAAGAAACTGTAGCTTTGGAGTGTAACCATTTGCTAAATCCAACAAACCAAAGTCCTCTAAAACTTTATCTTTCAAGAATTCCAAGTCCTTTAAGTTTTAAATTAATGGCCATCTATTTTGTCCTTAGCAATACAAAGTCATATCTCAGTTTCATGGCTTGTCTTTTATTTCAGATGTAAGAGTGGTCTTTCTGTCAGTTGTAATTCACTTGAGGGACGCATTGCGAGATTGGAGGTTACTGGATCCACGGCAGTCCAAATTCTTCAAGGATACTACATCCTGTATCTGAGTAAGTTAGACACTCCTTTGGTGACACCATACCATTGAAAGACAACTTTTTGCGTTTCTTACATTTGTGGTTCATTATAAAATCTAAGCAGAGAGGTAGCACCATCTGGTTCCATCCAGATGTTCGACAGCATGCCCAAATCTCAATCACAAAAGCACTTTTTTCATGAGCACGCAGAGCACCTTCCATTGAATGCAATTATGTCACTAACAGTGAGTGACCCCCGTGATTTGTCATCTAATGGGATCAAGATTATCTCTGAAACTACTGCAAGATCTGAAGCTCATTTTCAAAAATATATATATATATATATATATATAAAATATAATATATATATATATATATATATGCAAGCCAATGCTTACATTTCTGGCATTTCAAAAGAAGTCAAGGTGAGATATATATGCCATGGCCAGAACCTGAGGTCAATGGATCTTTTCAAGCAGACAATAGTTACTTGTAGGATTTTAGTGAAAAGTTGAATGCTCCATTACCAGAAAATGTCCTTTGCACATAAAAACATCACAGGTGTCTAAAATATTTTTACTTTAAATCCCACTGGTGATGATAAGCAAGCTCCTAAAAAGGCCGAAGGTTTTGGTCAATCTTGCCCAATTTTACTTTCAAAGCATGCAAATCAAGGAAACTTCAATAATAGGTAAGATATTCATTTTGTTATTTTTTGCTTTGTGGTTCAATGTTGTTGTTTTTCTCCTTTATCATTGATGGCACGCAACATATGACATTTGAAGTTTTGTCACTTGTATTTGATTGCACACTTGTATCAAGTAGTGTCATAATGAGTATCTTATACTTTTATCTTTCTGGTTTTGAAGTTGATAATACTGCCTACTGCTGTCACAATTTCTGTTGTTCTAGGTTGCAATTGCTCCATTTTAACACCATTTTGGAGCTGAAAATGCATTATTTTCTCACACAGTTAGAGTTTCGATAAAGCTAATTCTATTGCAATTCCGTAGCATTATGTGTCACGACCCGCACCCTAGAGTAAGGGCACGAGATGTGGGTACGTCCAGCCTACGCCGCAGTGTCGGCGGTAGAACGCTGTCCTAGGTCAAACATCTAATCAATTGAAGGTAAAAATAGTTATACTCCCCGAATGGGGGTGACATAACAGAAATATAACTCAACCACAGCTAAGGTAGAACAGGTAAGATAGATAGATAAAGAAAGATAACAATATCCAGAACAGAGAATCACAGAGATACAAACCAGAGTTCTAAGTGTCTAAAATAAATACATCTCAGAATATCTCAAAGTCTAGTACAATAATCCCAAAAAGTAAGACAATCCTAAACTAATGGAGTGTCGTCTACAGCTAATGGATACTGCTGCTGGTCCAAATCCAGGCACTCATCTAGTGTGGCACCGTAGTAAGTAGGGCAGAACGCCTCAGCCTCGTCCTCTGTAATATTTCAACAGGTCCAGTCAGGACGGGAGCGAGCACATATCTCTCAACAGTTCATATCAGGTTAGGAGTATAAATCCTTGCAATAGAGTAAAATACAGAAAGTGCTGAATGAAAGTACAAGTAAAATAGGAGATATTTGTAACCGAAAATAGATACATGATAGTAAAGACTGTAAGTGGCTACGTGATTTAGAGTACAATATGGTTATGTAAACGGCTTAGGGACACATGAATACAAATAAGGAGCACATGAATACCTACTGGGGATTGTGTCCACATAACCAATTCTACTCACCCTGCCCCAATCAATACATAAGGATCCGTTCAAGTTATGTCATAAGCACATACAGCTAAGATACGTGAACTCATGATATGAGTAGTACATGAGCACATGATAAGCACATGAAGCACATGAGAACATGTAAAACATGAACTAGTACGAGTACAAGGAGTACGTGATGCATATGATAAAGTACATGAACATGTAATACCCGATGCACCGTAGAGGGATAACATCTCAGGAAGGGATCCATATAGTACTAATCCGTGAAGATACGTGTCAGCATCATGTAGAGTAATCTAGAGCAAGAATAATCCAGGTAAGTATGAAAAGATCAGAGAATGTACTCGCCTGCTAACTGAAAGTCCGAGATAAAAGTACTGTCCGAGGAGGGGTGTCTGTCTCCTATAGAACAGTATGAGTCACTATGAGTCTACAATGATAATAGGATGCAATCTAATGCATTCTACATGAAAACTAGGTCAATCTAGACCAAAGTCAACTCTTGGTCAACTCTGGTCAACCTAAAGTCAAACCTAGTCAAATAGTCTAATCTAGGTCTAACCAACTATTCTAGGTTCTAAAAAGTCTATTCTAGGTTATCCTATGGCTAATAGCCTATTAGGAAACATCTATCCAATACTCTATAATATAATCTATACACACCATATTATCTACACACTACATTAGTCCTATGGTATTCCATACTCAATGACACATAACAAAACCCCACACATCATGACACCACTATATATATATAGAAATACACATATACACAATATAGGAAAACTTGTATCTATATATATAACAATGCATATACATTATTAAGTACATACATAGAGTGTGAGGGTGAGTGAGGACTAAAAATCTGTGAGTAAAATGTGGTTGGTGTGTGCACTCAGAAAACTGAAATAACAGGGAGTAATTCCCAGGTTTAACAATAAGTGAATCCAGTGATACATGAATAGTATTGCGGTTACAATTTCAATCAAGGGTTTAACTAAATCAGTTTTACAAGGGCCATCCCAAGATCACCATTCACAAGTTAATATAATGTAGGAAAACAAGGAAGGGGAAACAATTAAAGGATAGTCCCAACAAGAACAGGGAACTGATTCCAGTTACCATTAATACATTACCCAATTAGTCTAACAATGGAATCCTCATTTCAGTTATTAGTGAAGATTCATAGTGCAGGAAAGAAGAACTCAGTGATCAAGTACATTAGTTCAAAAACATTCTCAGGTTCTAGAAGGATTAACAGGGAATAACAGCCAAAGGGAAGAACTGGGAAGCAATTTAATTCTAGAATGGATCAATATCATTCCCAGGTTAATGAAACTGAGAACACAAAATTCCTCTCAGGTTTTCCTTAACTGGAAGTACCACAAACTCAGTTGTTTAGAGAATTGAAACACAATCAAAACCCAATTTCCAGAAATCAGTTTTATACAACTTTAGTTAACAGTTGACAGGAGGAAATCAATGTAACAGTATTAATTAAAAACTGAGAACAAAAACTGAGAACAAATCTCATCTTAGTTAAACATTGAATCATAGGCTATACAATAAAACCCAACTCAATTTCCAGTTATCAATTAACAGTGAAGAACAACTTAGCTAATAAGGAATGTAACATGGGAAAAATCATCAATTGAAGGAACCTAACACAAGGAACTAATTTAGCTTTCAGTTAACTCAATACTAATCCAACTTACATCCCAGGTTTCAGATAATTGGATCAACAGTTCAATAAGGAACTGGGATCAACACGGGTTCATATCAGTTGAACCCAACTCAACTCAAATAACAAAATCCCATTTACTCCTCCCCAAGCCAAACTTCCATGCCTTACACTTAGCTAACATGTAACATGATATGTGGGTTCAATTTTAATTGAAAAACATAACAGAAAAAGGAAGATTACATTTTGGAAAACTGGGAAACCAGCATCATAAAGTATCAGAAATTTACACTGTCTACAACAATTCGAACCAAAACACAATCTAAAACCCAAACCATTAAGTAACATGGTGTAACAGAGATTAAACATCACATTTAGGATCTAGTTAAACATTTAAACATCATTTAAAACATTAAAAATCGATTAATCAACAGAATGAAAACACTGCTCACACACGCACACATGTTTGCCCCGTGCACACGAAATAATGTGTCCGACACGACACGAGGACTCATAAAACTTTACGAGCCTCGTGTCAGTCATTGACACAAGCCTTATGCCAAAAATCCTGTCGAAGTCGCGTGTCCAGCGCGAGTAGCCCCGAGTAGCAGGGGAGCTACAGTGCCGCGCGCACGCACCCGCACCCGCGTGTTCCCGTATCCCCACGACTCGATACGACACATAAAACACCACACGATACTGGAAATCCTTAGACGACACCTAGGGCTAATTTTCTCTTCATTTAGAATCGAAAATCTGAACGAAATGTCCTTTGAGATATTTCGTCGAACACCTAGATCTAACTCTGATACGTGTCCGATACGGACACGAAACGAGTCCAAAACCTAGGGTTAGCCTATCCTACTATTAGGTGAGGGCTAGGGCTTCCCTAAAATGATTTTTGACAGAATTTAAGGGCATTAAATAGGATTATACCTATAGGTGTTCAAACTCCCAAAAAGCTCCAAAGAGAAGGATCTCTCAAACCACCAAAAGCTCTCCAAATTGTTTTCTCCCTGTCAAAAATTATTTCCAACAGTAAGAACACGGGATTTAGAGCCTATTGCAATTTATTTGAAGGAATTTGGAGAAGAAATGGATTTTCTAAGGATTTACAAAGTTGGGGACTCACCTCTTCCAAATGGCAAGTTTCCTAAAGAGGCAACCCTAGTTTTAAGAGCATATAAATAGGGGAGGGGCTGACCATAGAGGCTAATCAGAATTTCTAGGGTTAGGGCTTGGTTCAATGGGTGTGGGCTATGGGCCATTAAGCCTATTAGTCAAAAAATGACTTGTGACTTCACAAGCCATTTCCATATCAAACTAACTCCTAATTTCACCAAATTAATCCAAATGAGTTCATCCTCATGAACTTAAGTCAACCTAGGTTCTCAAACCCTAATCTCTTAGTCAAGACCTAGGTTAGCCACTAGGTTAGTCTACAAGGTCAACTTAAGTCAAAGTCTCTATAGGGTCAAAATCAATTCTACTAAAAACCAAAAATCACAAAAGTCATATTAAATATATTAAACCCAAATAATTAATATAATTCCAATTAATTTACAAATTTTCAAAAATGACCAAAATACTCTCAAGCTAGAAAAGTGGTAGTGACAAATCTACCCCCCTTAAAATAATTTCGTCCTCGAAATTTAAAGGCGAAACTAACTGCTAAGAAGGATAGAAAAGTATACCTCAAGGTCCAAAAAGATAGGGGTACCGCTCGCGCATCTCATCCTCCCGCTCCCAGGTAGACTCTCCTGGAGGATGATGCCTCCATGCGACGCATACCAAGGGTATCACCTGGTTCCTCAACACCTTCTCTCGGCGATCCAGAATCTCCACAGGCTGCTCTGGATAACTGAGAGTAGGTCCAACCTCTATCTCCGAGTGGTCGAGCACATGGCTAGGGTCAGCCACGTACTATCGCAGCTGTGATACGTGGAATACGTTGTGGACGCCCACTAGTGCAGGTGGCAAGTCTAGCCTGTATGCCACGTCACCGACTCTCCCGCTGATAACGAAAGGGCCGATGAAGCGCGGGCTAAGCTTCCCACCTCCACCAAAATGTATCGTACCACAAGTCGGAGATATCCGCAGAAAAACCATCTCCAACCTAATCACAAGCAAGGTCTCAAGTTACTAAAATCAAACACGATCAATCAAACAAAAAACAAAATACAACCTACTTCTAATCCTAGCTCTAAATCTGTACCTCAAACTCCAGCGGCCTCCGGTGGCTATCGGCCCAGTGCCGATGTCTGTCCTGCGCCATGCAAAGTCTGTCCCTGAGGAGCTTCACCTTCTCGGCGGCGTCAACAACCATCTCTGGTCCCAGTAAAGCTCGCTCTCCAACATCATCCCAAGATAAGGGTGTACGACACCTACGCCCGTACAGAGCCTCAAACGGTGACATCTCAATGCTGGCCTGAAAACTATTGTTGTAAGCAAACTCCACAAAATGCAGGTGATCCTCCCAGGAACCTCCAAAATCCAGGACGCACGTCCGCAACATATCCTCAAGGGTCGAATAGTCCTCTCTGACTGTCGTCCGTCTGGGGGTGGTATGCGGTACTAAACTTGAGCTGAGTGCCCAAGCTAGTCTGCAGACTCCTCCAGAAAAGGAAGTAAAGCGGCTATCCCGATCTGAGACTATGCTGACGAAACTCCGTGAATCCTGACTATCTGCCTCATATACAACTCCGCCAGCCTCTCTGTAGACGTACCCACCTTGAATGGCAAGAAGTGGACCGATTTGGTCAACCTGTCGACGATGACCCAAATCGCGTCTTTTTCTCCTGGTGTACGGGACAATCCTGATACAAAGTCCATGGTAATATGTTCCACTTCCACTCTGGAATGGGCAACGGCTGCAACAATCTCCCGGCCTCTGCCCTCTGCCTTGACCTGCTGATAAATCAAGCATCTGGCTACAAAGTTGGACACCTCCCTCTTCATCCCGTACCACAGATATGCTCTTGCAGATCCCTGTACATCTTGTTGGCACCAGGATGTATGGAGTACTGCGATCTGTGACTCCTGCATAATCTACTCTCTGAGCTCCCGCTAGGCACACATAACCGGGAACCGTGCCTCAGGGCACCATCCTCTGTAAGTGAGAACTCAGCATCCTCCACTCCCATACTGATCCGCTCTCGGATACACCGCAGAGCCACATCATCAAACTGTGTAGCCTTGATCTGTCCATCAAGTCCGACTGTATCTGAAGGCCCCATAATGCATCTGCACTCCGGGCACAATCACCTCTATCCCAAGGCTCTCCAAATCTGCATGCAGGTGCCGATCCTAGTCAAACACATGGCTGTCGGATACCTACTCAAGGCATCGCAACCACGTTGGCCTTCCCGGGTGATACTGGAGTGCGATATCAAAGCCCTTCATCAGCTAAGCCACCTGCGCTGCCTCATGTTCAACTCCTTCTGAGTGAACACGTACTTTAAGCTCTTGTGGTCTGTGAAAATCTCCACCCTCTTGCCGTACAGATAGTGCTTCCATAACTTCAAAGCAAAAATCACCGCCGCCAGCTCCAGGTCATGGGTAGGATAGTTCTTTCATAGGGACGTAATTGCCTGGAAGCATAGGCAATCACCTTCCCATGCTGCTGCAAGACGCAACCCAGCCCATTTCCCTGAAGCATCACTATAAATAGTGAATCCACCTGATCCTGAAGGCAATGCCAGAATCGGAGCTGTCGTAAGCCGCTTCTTCAACTCATCAAAAGCTGTCTGACACTCCTCTGACCATACAAACTCAGTATCCTTCGGGTCAACCGTGTCAACGGCTCTGCAACCGGGAGAAATCCTGCAAAATCTCCGATAATATCCTGCTAGCCCTGGAAACTCCTGATCTCTGCTACTGAAGTCGGCGCTGTCCAAGCCTCAACTGCTACAATCTTCTTGGGGTCAACTGAGATACCATCTCCAGTCACCACATGCCCCAAAGTCCACCCGTCTAAGAAAAACTCACACTTGGAGAGTTTTCCATAAAGTGCTCCTGCCTGAGAGTCTCTAGCACTATCCGCAGATGCTCCTCGTGCTCCTCCTCTGTCTTGGAATATATCAAGATATCATCAATGAACACCACCACGAACTTGTCCAAGTACTGGTGGAACACCTTGTTATTAGGTTCATAAACACTGCTGGTGCATTGGTTAGCCCAAACGGCATAACCAAAAACTCAAACTGCCCGTACCGCATCCTGAAAGCGGTCTTGGGGATATCTTCCCTCTTCACCTTCACCTGGTGATAACCCGACCTCAAATCGATCTTGGAGAACACCCGAGCTCCGCTCAACTGATCAAACAGATCATCGATCCGCGGCAATGGGTATCTGTTCTTGATTGTCAGGTTGTTAAGTGCCCTGTAGTCGATACACATACGTACCGACCCATCCTTCTTGGGTATGAAAAGTACCGGTGCACCTCAAGGTGAAGAACTCGAGCGAATGAAGCCCTTGTCCTGCAGCTCATCCACCTGCTTCTTCAGCTCCACTAACTCGCTGTTGTTCACTCGATAGACATGCTGAGAGATCGGTTCTACGCGGGAACCAAGTCTATCGAGAACTCTACATCTCTGTCCGATGGAAGCCCTGGCAACTCCTCTGGAAATACGTCCATAAACTCTGCGATCAAGGGATGCGGAGCCACCTGCTCCTCGACTGAAGCTCCACAAAAGACGCCGTCCTGCTCTGCCTGCCGTCGGGTGTACTCAAACTCTGGCTCCTGCGCCCCGAACAAAAATCTACCCCCACGGCAATCAATGCGGGCGTGGTGTCTACTCAGCCAGTCCATACCTAATAATATCGTAGTTCGGTAATGGCATGATAGTAGACTCACCCCCAACTCTCGGCCTCCCAAAATGACTCCGCCCTCTGCAAACATCACTCACGAGGATGACCCCACCCCCGGTCGTATCTTGCAGGTCCTAGGCAATGGTTCAGAAATTAAACTGTGTCTACTAGCATGATACAGACACAAAGCTGTGGGAAGCCCCGGAATTAAAGAGTACAAATGCTAGAAGGGAGTCGAGAAGAACCGAACCTGCTATCAGCTCTCCGATAACCTCAGCATCCTCAGCTGCCATGGCAAAAGCTTGCCCCTGCTGTCCACCCGTGCCTGCTGCTGGTGCTGCTGGAACCTCTGCTGCTGGGTCGGCAGGGCTGGTCCCCTCTGCTGGCCTGCTGGAGCCTTGGCTCCACCTCCCTGCTGTCCTCGCCCAAAAGCCCTGGGCAGTCCCTCAACTGGTGATCTCCAGCACCACAAAGTAGGCACTTGCCTAGCTTCTTTCTGTACTCATGGATCATGTACCCTGGCTTCTTGTAGAAGGCACAAATGACTACCGACGAGGTACCTGCTACCCTCTCTGCTGCTGGTGCTGCTGCACTGGCCTCTGCTGCTGATGCTGCTGCTGATACTGCTGCTGGCCTTGCTGCTGCTGCTGCTGGAAGTGAGGCCTCTTGGCCTGCCCCTAACGCTACTGCCACTCTGGAAGTCACGACCCTCTTCAGTTTCAGCCCTAGGTCGTTTTGCTGCCATGGCCCCAGAAAATATTTCAGTAAAAGTGGCGTTCCGATCGCTCTTAGTCAGCGACCGAATCTCTCTAATCAGACCTCGCGAAACTTCTCGCCTTCGTCTTCTCAGTCAAATCATCAATGAACTGGGCCAGTCGACAGAACTTCCCGGCATACTCTGCCACCGTCTGGTTCTCCTGAACCAGAGCCTCAAACTGCGCCTCGATCCCACCCAAGGCTACATCGGGAAAGAACTGCTCTTGAACAGCTCCTTGAACTGGGCCCAAGTCTGGCCCTCCACTCCAACTCTGGGATCAGCCTGATACCATGCTCGGGCCAAATCCTGCATCTGGCTGCCTGCCGCCTCGATCTGGAGTCGATCTGGTATATCTGCTAGTCGGAAAATCTCCTCAATGTGCTCAACCCAGTCATCTGCAACGTGAATGCCCTCAGTGCCGAAGAACTCCCGAGGGTGTATCTTCTGGAAGTCCTGTATATCCTTCTTCCTCCGACGGGGCTGCTGCTGAGTCCTCTGAGCTGTGATTATCTCACTGTGGTACGAACCAGCTGGTGCGTCTCATCGATCCCCTGCCGGAAATCGGCAGTCTGCCTCGTCTGCTGCTACTGGTGAGACTCAAGAATCCTCTCCATGAAGGAGAAGAGATGGACAGCATCTACCATCCCCGCAGGCGGAGGCTGCTGCGTGGGAAGGATCTCTGGAATCACAGCTGGCCTCCTGACTGCTGGAGGTGCTCCTCCAAAAGTGGCAGAAACTCCCACTCCTGAGGGCTGCACTGGCCTTGTAGCACTAGGAGCTGGCTGCTGGACACGAGAGGTGGCAGACCCCTCTCCAGCCTCTTCCGTCACGGGGCGATGCGATCGCGTCTCAACCATCCTGGAGACACAGATCAAACAAGAAGCAATTACTGAGAATGAGTCAAAATAATCAAAGGAGGACAGTTTAAAATTCTAAGGAAGACAATAAGCAGCAAAATAGATATACGGAATCTGATAAGGAGTTTTCCTAGTGTGATTGAGTACCTTCAAACATATGCTAATTTCTACTGCAGGCTGCAGCGATATTCTAGTTCGAGTATCACTACACTTATATCCTAGACCTGCATGGGCCACCACTAAAAACGTGTCACGACCCGCACCCTAGAGTAAGGGCACGAGACGTGGGTACGTCCAGCCTACGCCGCAGTGTCGGCGGTAGAACGCTGTCCTAGGTCACAACATCTAATCAATTGAAGGTAAAAACAGTTATACTCCCCGAATGGGGGTGACATAACAGAAATATAACTCAACCACAGCTAAGGTAGGTAAACAGGTAAGATAGATAGATAAAGAAAGATAACAATATCCAGAACAGAGAATCACAGAGATACAAACCAGAGTTCTAAGTGTCTAAAATAAATACATCTCAGAATATCTCAAAGTCTAGTACAATAATCCCAAAAAGTAAGACAATCCTAAACTAATGGAGTGTCGTCTACAACTAATGGATCCTGCTGCTGGTCCAAATCCAGGCACTCAACTAGTATGGCACCGTAGTAAGTAGGGCAGAACGCCTCAGCCTCGTCCTCTGTAATATTTCAACAGGTCCAGTCAGGACGGGAACGAGCACATATCTCTCAACAGTTCATATCAGGTTAGGAGTATAAATCATTGCAATAGAGTAAAATACAAGGAAGTGCTGAATAGAAGTACAAGTAAAACAGGAGATATTTGTAACTAGAAATAGATACATGATAGTAAAGACTGTAAGTGGCTACGTAATTTAGAGTACAATATGGTTATGTAAACGGCTTAGGGCACATGAATACAAATAAGGAGCACATGAATACCTACTGGGGATTGTGTCCACATAACCAATTCTACTCACCCGCCCCAATCAATACACAAGGATCCGTTCAAGTTATGTCATAAGCACATGAATACAGCTAAGATATGTGAACTCATGATATGAGTAGTACATGAGCACATGATAAGCACATGAAGCACATGAAGCACATGAGAACATGTAAAAACATGAACTAGTACGAGTACAAGGAGTACGTGATGCATGATAAAGTACATGAACATGTAATACCCGATGCATCCGTAGAGGGATAACATCTCAGGAAGGGATCCATATAGTACTAATCCGTGAAGATACGTGTCAGCATCAAGTAGAGTAATCTAGAGCAATAATATAATCCAGGTAAGTATGAAAAGATCAGAGAATGTACTCGCCTGCTAACTGAAAGTCCGAGATGAAAGTACTGTCCGAGGAGGGTGTCTGTCTCCTATAGAACAGTATGAGTCACTATGAGTCTACAATGATAATATGATGCAATCTAATACATTCTACATGAAAACTAGGTCAATCTAGTCCAAAGTCAACTCTTGGTCAACTCTGGTCAACCTAAAGTCAAACCTAGTCAAATAGTCTAATCTAGGTCTAACCAACTATTCTAGGTTCTAACAAGTCTATTCTAGGTTATCCTATGGCTAATAGCCTATTAGGAAACATCTATCCAATACTCTATAATATAATCTATACACACCATATTATCTACACACTACATTAGTCCTATGGTATTCCATACTCTATGACACATAACAAAACCCCACACATCATGACACCATATATATATATATAGAAATACACATATACACAATATAGGAAAACTTGTATCTATATATATATAACAATGCCTATACATTATTAAGTACATACATAGAGTGTGAGGGTGAGTGAGGACTAAAAATCTGTGAGTAAAATGTGGTGTTGTGTGTGCACTCAGAAAACTGAAATAACAGGGACTAATTCCCAGGTTTAATAATGAGTGAATCCAGTGATACATGAATAGTATTGCAGTTACAATTTCAATCAAGGGTTTAACTAACTCAGTTTTACAAGGGCCATCCCAAGATCACCATTCACAAGTTAACATAATATAGGAAAACAAGGAAGGGGAAACAATTAAAGGACAGTCAACAAGAACAGGGAACTGCTCAGTTACCATTAATACATTACCCAATTTAGTCTAACAATGGAATCCTCATTTCAGTTATTAGTGAAGGTTCATAGTGCAGGAAAGAAGAACTCAGTGATCAAGTACATTAGTTCAAAAACATTCTTAGGTTCTAGAAGGATTAACAGGGAATAACAGCCAAAGGGAAGAACTGGGAAGCAATTTAATTCTAGAATGGATCAATATCATTCCCAGGTTAATGAAACTGAGAACACAAAATTCCTCTCAGATTTTCCTTAACTGGAAGTACCACAAACTCAGTTGTTTAGAGAATTGAAACACAATCAAAACCCAATTTCCAGAAATCAGTTTTATACAACTTTAGTTAACAGTTGACAGGAGGAAATCAATGTAACAGTATTAATTAAAAACTGAGAACAAAAACTGAGAACAAATCTCATCTTAGTTAAACATTGAATCATAGGCTATACAATAAAACCCAACTCAATTTCCAGTTATCAATTAACAGTGAAGAACAACTTAGCTAATAAGGAATGTAACAGGGAAAAATCATCAATTGAAGGAACATAACACAAGGAACTAATTTAGCTTTAGTTAACTCAATACTAATCCAACTTACATCCCAGGTTTCAGATAATTGGATCAACAGTTCAATAAGGAACTGGGATCAACATAGTGGTTCATATCAGTTGAACCCAACTCAACTCAAATAACAAAATCCCATTTACTCCTCCCCAAGCCAAACTTCCATGCCTCACACTTAGCTAACATGTAACATGATATGTGGGTTCAATTTTAATTGAAAAACATAACAGAAAAAGGAAGATTACACTATTTTGGAAAACTGGGAAACCAGCATCATAAAGTATCAAAATTTACACTGTCTACAACAATTCGAACCAAAACACAATCTAAAACCCAAACCATTAAGTAACATGGTGTAACAGAGATTAAACATCACATTTAGGATCTAGTTAAACATTTAAACATCATTTAAAACATTAAAAATTGATTAATCAACAGAATGAAAATACTGCTCACACACGTACACAGTGTTTGCCCCGTACACACGAAATAACGTGTCCGACACGACACGAGGACTCTTGAAACTTTACGAGCCTCGTGTCAGTCATTGACACAAGCCCTATGCCAAAAATCTGTGTCGAAGTCGCGTGTCCAGCGCGCGGTAGCCCCCGAGTAGCAGGGGAGCTACAGTGCCGCGCGCACGCACCCGCACCCGCGTGTTCCCGTGTCCCCACGACTCGACACGACACACAAAACACCACACGACACTGGGAATCCTTAGACGACACCTAGGGCTAATTTTCTCTTCATTTAGAATCGAAAATCTCGAACAAAATGTCCTTTGAGACATTTCGTCGAACACCTAGATCTAACTCTGATACGTGTCCGATACGGACACGAAACGAGTCCAAAACCTAGGGTTAGCCTATCCTACTGTTAGGTGAGGGCTAGGGCTTCCCTAAAATGATTTTTGACAGAATTTAAGGGCATTAAATAGGATTATACCTATAGGTGTTCAAACTCCCAAAAAGCTCCAAAGAGAAGGATCTCTCAAACCACCAAAAGCTCTCCAAATTTTTCTTCCTGTCAAAAATTATTACCAACAGTAAGAACACAGGATTTAGAGCCTATTGCAATTTATTTGAAGGAATTTGGAGAAGAAATGGATTTTCTAAGGATTTACAAAGTTGGGGACTCACCTCTTCCAAATGGCAAGTTTCCTAAAGAGGCAACCCTAGTTTTAAGAGCATATAAATAGGGGAGGGGCTGACCATAGAGGCTAATCAGAATTTCTAGGGTTGGGCTTGGTTCAATGGGTGTGGGCTATGGGCCATTAAGCCTATTAGTCAAAAAATGACTTGTGACTTCACAAGCCATTTCCATATCAAACTAACTCCTAATTTCACCAAATTAATCCAAATGAGTTCATCCTCAGAACTTAAGTCAACCTAGGTTCTCAAACCCTAATCTCTTAGTCAAGACCTAGGTTAGCCACTAGGTTAGTCTACAAGGTCAACTTAAGTCAAAGTCTCTATAGGGTCAAAAAATTCTACTAAAAATCACCAAAAATCACTAAAAATCATATTAAATATATTAAACCCAAATAATTAATAATAATTCCAATTAATTTACAAATTTTCAAAAATGACCAAAATACCCTCAAGCTAGAAAAGTGGTAGTGACAAATCTACCCCCCTTAAAATAATTTCGTCCTCGAAATTTAAAGGCAAAACTAACTGCTAAGAAGGATAGAAAAGTATACCTCAAGGTCCAAAAGATAGGGGTACCGCTCGCGCATCTCATCCTCCCGCTCCCAGGTAGACTCTCCTGGAGGATGATGCCTCCATGCGACGCGTACCAAGGGTATCACCTGGTTCCTCAACACCTTCTCTCGGCGATCCAGAATCTCCACAGGCTGCTCTGGATAACTGAGAGTAGGTCCAACCTCTATCTCCGAGTGATCGAGCACATGGCTAGGGTCAGCCACGTACGTCTCAGCTGTGATACGTGGAATACGTTGTGGACGCCCACTAGTGCAGGTGGCAAGTCTAGCCTGTATGCCACGTCACCGACTCTCCCGCTGATAACGAAAGGGCCGATGAAGCGCGGGCTAAGCTTTCCACCTCCACCAAAATGTATCGTACCACGAGTCGGAGATATCCGCAGAAAAACCATATCTCCAACCTAATCACAAGCAAGGTCTCAAGTTACTAAAAATCAAACACGATCAATCAAACAAAACAAACAAAATACAACCTACTTCTAATCCTAGCTCTAAATCTGTACCTCAAACTCCAGCGGCCTCCGGTGGCTATCGGCCCAGTGCCGATGTCTGTCCTGCGCCATGCAAAGTCTGTCCCTGATGAGCTTCACCTTCTCGGCGGCGTCAACAACCATCTCTGGTCCCAGTAAAGCTCGCTCTCCAACATCATCCCAAGATAAGGGTGTACGACACCTACGCCGTACAGAGCCTCAAACGTGACATCTCAATGCTGGCCTGAAAACTATTATTGTAAGCAAACTCCACCAAATGTAGTGATCCTCCCAGGAACCTCCAAAATCCAGGACGTACGTCCGCAACATATCCTCAAGGGTCTGAATAGTCCTCTCTGACTGTCCGTCCGTCTGGTGGTATGCGGTACTAAACTTGAGCTGAGTGCCCAAGCTAGTCTGCAGACTCCTCCAGAAATAGGAAGTAAAGCGGCTATCCCGATCTGAGACTATGCTGACGGGAACTCCGTGAATCCTGACTATCTGTCTCATATACAACTCCGCCAGCCTCTCTGTAGACGTACCCACCTTGAATGGCAAGAAGTGGGCCGATTTGGTCAACCTGTCGACGATAACCCAAATCGCGTCTTTTTCCTGGTATACGGGCAATCCTGATACAAAGTCCATGGTAATATGTTCCCACTTCCACTCTGGAATGGGCAACGGCTGCAACAATCCCGGGCCTCTGCCTCTCTGCCTTGACCTGCTGACAGATCAAGCATCTGGCTACAAAGTTGGACACCTCCCTCTTCATCCCGTACCACCAGACAGCTCTCGCAGATCCCTGTACATCTTATTGGCACCAGGATGTATAGAGTACTGCGATCTGTGAGACTCTGTATAATCTGCTCTCTGAGCCCCGCTAGGCACACATAACCGGGAACCGTGCCTCAGGGCACCATCCTCTGTAAGTGAGAACTCAGCATCCTCCACTCCCATACTGATCCGCTCTCGGATATACCGCAGAGCCACATCATCAAACTGTGTAGCCTTGATCCTGTCCATCAAGTCCGACTGTATCTGAAGGCCCCATAACTGCATCTGCACTCCGGGCACAATCACCTCTATCCCAAGGCTCTCCAAATCTGCATGCAGGTGCCGATCCATAGTCAAACACATGGCTGTCGGATACCTACTCAAGGCATCGGCAACCATGTTGGCCTTCCCCGGGTGATACTGGAGTGCGATATCAAAGCCCTTCATCAGCTCAAGCCACCTGCGCTACCTCATGTTCAACTCCTTCTGAGTGAACACGTACTTTAAGCTCTTGTGGTCTGTGAAAATCTCCACCCTCTTGCCGTACAGATAGTGCTTCCATAACTTCAAAGCAAAAATCACCGCCGCCAGCTCCAGGTCATGGGTAGGATAGTTCTTCTCATAGGGACGTAATTGCCTGGAAGCATAGGCAATCACCTTCCCATGCTGCTGCAAGACGCAACCCAGCCCTTCCCTGAAGCATCACTATAAATAGTGAATCCACCTGATCCTGAAGGCAATGCCAGAATCGGAGCTGTCGTAAGCCGCTTCTTCAACTCATCAAAAGCTGCCTGACACTCCTCTGACCATACAAACTCAGTATCCTTCGGGTCAACCGTGTCAACGGCTCTGCAACCCGGAAGAAATCCTGCACAAATCTCCGATAATATCCTGCTAGCCCCAGGAAACTCCTGATCTCTGCTACTGAAGTCGGCGCTGTCCAAGCCTCAACTGCTACAATCTTCTTGGGGTCAACTGAGATACCATCTCCAGTCACCACATGCCCCAAGAAGTCCACCCGGTCTAAGAAAAACTCACACGAGAGTTTCCCATAAAGCTGCTCCTGCCTGAGAGTCTCTAGCACTATCCGCAGATGCTTCTCGTGCTCCTCCTCTGTCTTGGAATATATCAAGATATCATCAATGAACACCACCACGAACTTGTCCAAGTACTGGTGGAACACCTTGTTCATTAGGTTCATAAACACTGCTGGTGCATTGGTTAGCCCAAACGGCATAACCAAAAACTCAAACTGCCTGTACCGCATCCTGAAAGCGGTCTTGGGGATATCTTCCCTCTTCACCTTCACCTGGTGATAACCCGACCTCAAATCGATCTTGGAGAACACCCGAGCTCGCTCAACTGATCAAACAGATCATCGATCCGCGACAATGGGTATCTGTTCTTGATTGTCAGGTTGTTAAGTGCCCTGTAGTCGATACACATACGTACCGACCCATCCTTCTTGGGTACGAAAAGTACCGGTACCCCAAGGTGAAGAACTCGAGCGAATGAACCCCTTGTCCTGTAGCTCATCCACCTGCTTCTTCAGCTCCACTAACTCGCTGTTGTTCACTCGATAGACATACTGAGAGATCGGTTCCGCGCAGGGAACCAAGTCTATCGAGAACTCTACATCTCTGTCCGATGGAAGCCCTGGCAACTCCTCTGGAAATACGTCCATAAACTCTGCGATCAAGGGATGCGGAGCCACCTGCTCCTCGACTGAAGCTCCACAAAAGACTCCGTCGTCCTGCTCTGCCTGCCGTCGGGTGTACTCAAACTCTGGCTCTCCTGGCGCCCCGAACAAAACTCTACCCCCACGACAATCAATATGGGCGTGGTGTTTACTCAGCCAGTCCATACCTAATACAATTATAGTTCGTAATGGCATGACTAGTAGACTCACCCCCAACTCTCGGCCTCCCAAAATGACACTCCGCCCTCTGCAAACATCACTCACGAGGATGACCCCACCCTCGGTCGTGATCTTGCAGGTCCTAGGCAATGGTTCAGAAATTAAACTGTGTCTAATAGCATACGATACAGACACAAAGCTGTAGGAAGCCCCGGAATCAAAGGTGCAAATGCTAGAAGGGAGTCGAGAAGAACCGAACCTGCTATCAGCTCTCCGATAACCTCAGCATCCTCAGCTGCCATGGCGAAAGCTCGCCCCTGCTGTCCACCCCGTGCCTGCTGCTGGTGCTGCTAGAACTCTGCTGCTGGGTCGGCAGGGCTGGTCCCCTCTGCTGGCCTGCTGGAGCCTTGGCTCCACCTCCCTGCTGTCCTCGCCCAAAAGCCCCTGGGTAGTCCCTCAACTGGTGATCTCCAGCACCACAAAGTAGGCACTTGCCTAGCTTCTTCCTGTACTCATGGATCATGTGCCCTGGCTTCTTGCAGAAGGCACAAATGACTACCGGACGAGGTACCTGCTGCCCTCTCTGCAGCTGGTGCTGCTGCATTGGCCTCTGCTCTGCTGCTGCTGCTGATACTGCTGCACTGGCCTCTGCTGCTGCTGTTGCTGGAAGTGAGGCCTCTTGGCCTGCCCCTAACGCTACTGCCACTCTGGAAGTCACGACCCCTCTTCAGTTTCAGCCCTAGGTCGTCTTTCGCTGCCATGGCCCCAGAAAATATCTCAGTAAAAGTGGCGTTCCGGTCGCTCTTAGTCAGCGACCGAATCTCTCTAATCAACCTCGGCGAAACTTCCTCGCCTTCGTCTTCTCAGTCAAATCATCAATGAACTGGGCCAGTTGGCAGAACTTCCCGGCATACTCTGCCACCGTCTGGTTCCCTGAACCAGAGCCTCAAACTGCGCCTCGATCCCACCCAAGGCTACATCGGGAAAGAATTGCTCCTTGAACAGCTCCTTGAACTGGGCCCAAGTCTGGCCCTCCACTCCAACTCTGGGATCAGCCTGATACCATGCTCGGGCCAAATCCTGCATCTGGCTGCCTGCCGCCTCGATCTGGAGTCGATCTGGTATCTCTGCTAGTCGAAAAATCTCCTCAATGTGCTCAACCCAGTCATCTGCAACGTGAATGCCCTCAGTGCCAAAGAACTCCCGAGGGAGCATCTTCTGGAAGTCCTGTATATCCTTCTTCCTCCGACGGGGCTGCTGCTGAGTCCTCTGAGCTGTGATCATCTCCACTGTGGTGCGAACCAGCTGGTGCGTCTCATCGATCCCCTGCCGGAAATCGGCAGTCTGCCTCGTCTGCTGCTGGTGAGACTCAAGAATCCTCTCCATGAAGAGAAGAGATGGCAGCATCTACCATCCCCGCAGGCGGAGGCTGCTGCGTGGGAAGGATCTCTGGAATCACAGCTGGCCTCCTGACTGCTGGAGGTGCTCCTCCAAAAGTGGCAGAAACTCCCACTCCTGAGGGCTGCACTGGCCCTGTAGCACTAGGAGCTGGCTGCTGGACACGAGAGGTGGCAGACCCCTCTCCAGCCTCTTCCGTCACGGGGCGATGCGATCGCGTCTCAACCATCCTGGAGACACAGATCAAACAAGAAGCAATTACTGAGAATGAGTCGAAATAATCAAAGGAGGACAGTTTAAAATTCTAAGGAAGACAATAAGCAGCAAAATAGATATACGAAATCTGATAAGGAGTTTTCCTAGTGTGATTGAGTACCTTCAAACATATGCTAATTTCTACTGCAGGCTGCAGCGATATTCTAGTTCGAGTATCACTACACTTATATCCTAGACCTGCATGGGCCACCACTAAAAATGTGTCACGACCCGCACCCTAGAGTAAGGGCACGAGACGTGGGTACGTCCAGCCTACGCCGCAGTGTCGGCGGTAGAACGCTGTCCTAGGTCACAACATCTAATCAATTGAAGGTAAAACAGTTATACTCCCCGAATGGGGGTGACATAACAGAAATATAACTCAACCACAGCTAAGGTAGAATAGGTAAGATAGATAGATAAAGAAAGATAACAATATCCAGAACAGAGAATCAAAGATACAAACCAGAGTTCTAAGTGTCTAAAATAAATACATCTCAGAATATCTCAAAGTCTAGTACAATAATCCCAAAAAGTAAGACAATCCTAAACTAATGGAGTGTCGTCTACAACTAATGGATCATGCTGCTGGTCCAAATCCAGGCACTCATCTAGTATGGCACCGTAGTAAGTAGGGCAGAACGCCTCAGCCTCGTCCTCTGTAATATTTCAACAGGTCCAGTCAGGACGGGAACGAGCACATATCTCTCAACAGTTCATATCAGGTTAGAAGTATAAATCATTGCAATAGAGTAAAATAGGAAGTGCTGAATGGAAGTACAAGAAAAACATGAGATATTTGTAACTGGAAATAGATACATGATAGTAAAGACTGTAAGTGGCTACGTGATTTAGAGTACAATATGGTTATGTAAACGGCTTAGGGGCATAAATACAAATAAGGAGCACATGAATACCTACTGGGGATTGTGTCCACATAACCAATTCTACTCATCCCGCCCCAATCAATACACAAGGATCCGTTCAAGTTATGTCATAAGCACATGAATACAGCTAAGATACGTGAACTAATGATATGAGTAGTACATGAGCACATGATAAGCACATGAAGCGCATGAAGCACATGAGAACATGTAAAAACATGAACTAGTACGAGTACAAGGAGTACGTGATGCACATGATAAAGTACATGAACATGTAATACCCGATGCATCCGTAGAGGGATAACATCTCAGGAAGGGATCCATATAGTACTAATCCGTGAAGATACGTGTCAGCATCAAGTAGAGTAATCTAGAGCAATAATATAATCCAGGTAAGTATGAAAAGATCAGAGAATGTACTCGCCTGCTAACTGAAAGTCCGAGATGAAAGTACTGTCCGAGGAGGGTGTCTGTCTCCTATAGAACAGTATGAGTCACTATGAGTCTACAATGATAATATGATGCAATCTAATGCATTCTACATGAAAACTAGGTCAATCTAGACCAAAGTCAACTCTTGGTCAACTCTGGTCAACCTAAAGTCAAACCTAGTCAAATAGTCTAATCTAGGTCTAACCAACTATTCTAGGTTCTAACAAGTCTATTCTAGGTTATCCTATGGCTAATAGCCTATTAGAAACATCTATCCAATACTCTATAATATAATCTATAACACACCATATTATCTACACACTACATTAGTCCTATGGTATTCCATACTCTATGACACATAACAAAACCCCACACATCATGACACCATATATATATATATATATAAATACACATATACACAATATAGGAAAACTTGTATCTATATATATATAACAATGCCTATACATTATTAAGTACATACATAGAGTGTGAGGGTGAGTGAGGACTAAAAATCTGTGAGTAAAATGTGGTGTGGTGTGTGCACTCAGAAAACTGAAATAACAGGGACTAATTCCCAGGTTTAACAATGAGTGAATCCAGTGATACATGAATAGTATTGCAGTTACAATTTCAATCAAGGTTTAACTAACTCAGTTTTACAAGGGCCATCCCAAGATCACCATTCACAAGTTAACATAATATAGGAAAACAAGGAAGGGGAAACAATTAAAGGACAGTCCCAACAAGAACAGGGAACTGATTCCAGTTACCATTAATACATTACCCAATTTAGTCTAACAATGGAATCCTCATTTCAGTTATTAGTGAAGGTTCATAGTGCAGGAAAGAAGAACTCAGTGATCAAGTACATTAGTTCAAAAACATTCTTAGGTTCTAGAAGGATTAACAGGGAATAACAGCCAAAGGGAAAACTGGGAAGCAATTTAATTCTAGAATGGATCAATATCATTCCCAGGTTAATGAAACTGAGAACACAAAATTCCTCTCAGATTTTCCTTAACTGGAAGTACCACAAACTCAGTTGTTTAGAGAATTGAAACACAATCAAAACCCAATTTCCAGAAATCAGTTTTATACAACTTTAGTTAACAGTTGACAGGAGGAAATCAATGTAACAGTATTAATTAAAAACTGAGAACAAAAACTGAGAACAAATCTCATCTTAGTTAAACATTGAATCACAGGCTATACAATAAAACCCAACTCAATTTCCAGTTATCAATTAACAGTGAAGAACAACTTAGCTAATAAGGAATGTAACATGGGAAAAATCATCAATTGAAGGAACATAATACAAGGAACTAATTTAGCTTTCAGTTAACTCAATACTAATCCAACTTACATCCCAGGTTTCAGATAATTGGATCAACAGTTCAATAAGGAACTGGATCAACATAGTGGTTCATATCAGTTGAACCCAACTCAACTCAAATAACAAAATCCCATTTACTCCTCCCCAAGCCAAACTTCCATGCCTCACACTTAGCTAACATGTAACATGATATGTGGGTTCAATTTTAATTGAAAAACATAACAGAAAAAGGAAGATTACACTATTTTGGAAAACTGGGAAACCAGCATCATAAAGTATCAAAAATTTACACTGTCTACAACAATTCGAACCAAAACACAATCTAAACCCAAACTATTAAGTAACATGGTGTAACAGAGATTAAACATCACATTTAGGATCTAGTTAAAATTTAAACATCATTTAAAACATTAAAAATCGATTAATCAACAGAATGAAAATACTGCTCACACACGCACACAGTGTTTCCCCGTGCACACGAAATAACGTGTCCGACGACACGAGGACTCTTGAAACTTTATGAGCCTCGTGTCAGTCATTGACACAAGCCCTATGCCAAAAATCTTGTGTCGAAGTCGCGTGTCCAGCGCGTGGTAGCCCCCGAGTAGCAGGGGAGCTACATACCGCGCGCACGCACCCGCACCCGCGTGTTCCCGTGTCCCCACGACTCGACACGACTCACAAACACCACACGACACTGGGAATCCTTAGACGACACCTAGGGCTAATTTTCTCTTCATTTAGAATCGAAAATCTCGAACGAAATGTCCTTTGAGACATTTCGTCGAACACCTAGATCTAACTCTGATACGTGTCCGATACGGACACGAAACGAGTCCAAAACCTAGGGTTAGCCTATCATACTGTTAGGTGAGGGCTAGGGCTTCCCTAAAATGATTTTTGACAGAATTTAAGGGCATTAAATAGGATTATACCTATAGGTGTTCAAACTCCCAAAAAGCTCCAAAGAGAAGGATCTCTCAAACCACCAAAAGCTCTCCAAATTGTTTTCTCCCTGTCAAAAATTATTACCAACAGTAAGAACACAGGATTTAGAGCCTATTGCAATTTATTTGAAGGAATTTGGAGAAGAAATGGATTTTCTAAGGATTTACAAAGTTGGGGACTCACCTCTTCCAAATGCAAGTTTCCTAAAGAGGCAACCCTAGTTTTAAGAGCATATAAATAGGGGAGGGGCTGACCATAGAGGCTAATCAGAATTTCTAGGGTTAGGGCTTGGTTCAATGGGTGTGGGCTATGGACCATTAAGCCTATTAGTCAAAAAATGACTTGTGACTTCACAAGCCATTTCCATATCAAACTAACTCCTAATTTCACCAAATTAATCCAAATGAGTTCATCCTCATGAACTTAAGTCAACCTAGGTTCTCAAACCCTAATCTCTTAGTCAAGACCTAGGTTAGCCACTAGGTTAGTCTACAAGGTCAACTTAAGTCAAAGTCTCTACAGGGTCAAAATCAATTCTACTAAAAATCACCAAAAATCACTAAAAATCATATTAAATATATTAAACCCAAATAATTAATAATAATTCCAATTAATTTACAAATTTTCAAAAATGACCAAAATACCCTCAAGCTAGAAAAGTGGTAGTGACATTATGTCAGGCATCTAGGAATATGACTTCCTATTGACTGTTAATCATAACTATTAACTAGTAAAATCAGAATCACATCCACAACAAGAATGGTGAACTTGACATTTTAAGAAGTATGGCCAAACGTGTTGTCCTTCACATATATTCTGAGAAGAAATCATGAAAGCCAACAAATAACTCACGTGTAAGTGATGTATACTTTGTCGTTCACATATATTTATGACTTGGTCCCATGGTAACAAAGAAATGATGATAAGTTGTCTATTATCTCTACCTAAAATGTGTTGAATTATTACTTTATTTTACCATGAGTTGTATAATTATGTCATGTATTTTGGAGGCTGGCATGTTCGGTACCAGTCTGTCATGATGAACACAGCCATGGTTCCAATTTTTGAGAGTTTTTGTGCTTCCCATCACTCGTGTCTTTCACGTCCTCACCTATTTTTGAGAGTTTTTGTGCCAATGTAGTCTTTGTACAATAATACAAAAATTTTGTTTCCTGATTTTTTGTTCTCTACCCAGGTCAAACTTGAGGCTTGTGGAGCAGTTCCAGAAACAAGCACCTGGTACAGCCTCTATTACTACAACTTAAAAGGATGACGATGATGATTGTCCCTGAGCTTGTTTCTCGAGGGACATTTGAAGCGGCAGCGATGGAGAATGATGATTCTTTAGAGTCCTTTATGTGTGTAGTATTTCCTCTTTTCAGTAACCAACCAACTTTCTTTATTCCATCTATGTTTATGTTTTGGAAGTCTCTTTGTTGAGATAACTCATCCTATTTTGTAAATTATGTTATGTGATCTATTGAAATGAATTACAAAACAAACATCTTTTTCTCCATCTGATGCTACATGGTAGGAGGTGTTTTGATGTTTTATGTACCAATTTTGTTAGTTTCATTCAATCATGGCAAGGACAGTAATGTCTCTACTTACAAAGCTTAAAGCCATGAGTTCCATGAGTTCATCCGCAATGAAGAGATTGTAGCAAAGTTTCTTTTTTCTTGCTTTGGTTTCACCACTCTGTTTTTATATATGTTAGATTAGATTGCTGGAAGGATATTGTTGCTATATGATTTATTTACTTGTATTAATTACTTGTCGTTGGGAAGCTAGCATGTATATACAAATTATATTTTTTCCCAAAAAAATGTTTTTGTAACAGTTATAACCGTTACAAAAGTGAAAATAAGTAACAGAAGAATGCATTTTTGTAACGATTTTAACTGTTACTAAGGTAAATTTAGTCACGGTTATAACCGTGAAAAAAAATGTTACAAAATTTATTTTTATAACAGTAATAACCGTTACAAAAATTGTTACAAAAATTGTCACGCCTAATTTGTCACAGTTATTACCGTGACAAAAATTATTTGTCACTGTAATAAACGTTGGCAATTGCCTATTTTGGTGTAGTGACTCCGAAAAGCATAACGAAGAGTGCGGCTCCCCTGTGGCGGGCCTAATAAGGGCACAATGTCGAAGAAAGTGCGTAGTAGCTCAACCGCTTATGGAGGAAGCGGTGCCGGCGAGAAGATATGTCTTTGACAGAATTGCCTACCCATGGGGTAAGGCTGCATTGGACTCTGAATGTTATGCACCTCCTAAGGGTAACCTAAAGAGATCCAAGGTAGCACGTGACCTATGCGGCCAAAATGCTATACCAACCACTATGTTGGATTCTGAATACATACCCTCGCGGGGTAGTAGGAAGAAATCCAAGGCAGCACGCGCATTGTGCGACCAATGTGCTATGCCAATAGCAGACCAAAGGCCCGCTTTGACAGTCACGGAGGCAGCCAATGAAAAGCTATACAAAACCGGTCCGAGTGCTTCGATGCCTCGACCGGTAGAACACTACTGTCGCTCGAGCACTCATATGCATAACTCGAGCCGGGGGTATACTCCACTGAGAAAGACTCATGCGAACAGTATTCCTGTAAACATAGAAGGAGTCTACCTCATCAGCAACTTTCTGATCAGGACCTAAGCGTATCCCGCGCTCAGGAACTAAGAAGAGAGAAGCTATCTCTGTATCCTCACTCCTGCGTGCAGCTTCCCTGTACGTACAATGGGGGTGCAGGAATGAAGACCCCAACGCCTTTCCACAAGCGTAAAGCAGAAGAGGAGCCTGCGGTGCAAGGTATGCCTAAACCAAGGCATACTTACACCCAGATCACCATCAACTGTTGCTGTCACCAGACAGCCACATTGCCACCGAGGAGACAGTCCATCTTCCAATGACAACCAATGACGGTTGTACATCTGAGACTCGACCAGGGGTCGTCGAACGAGGAAGAAGAGAAACTCCGTGTTGCTCCATGCAACACGGTACAAGGTTCTCCATCTCTCAAGCAGCTGTCCAAAAACCCTTCTATCTCGGCCAACAAGCCCAAGAAGCGGCCTGGAAGTAACAAGATGAAAGTACCCAACAAAGGTGTGTTCCAACACACGTGTGACAAGCCTAGCTCCTTGCCGTAAAAAGATTCCACGTCAGATGCTGGGGGTAGCCAGTCCTCCACCATTATGACAATCTCGCATTCCAATCCAACGAAGGATATGACACATATACCTCCGCAGGCACAGGTAGCCGAAAATCGAAGGGAAGCAATTATAATGAGTCAGAGGATGATTGCAATATGTTGATCTGTCCTCAAGACGATGGGACTCAGCCCTCTAAACCGGAGAGCGAAAGATCTAATGTCTCTTCTATCCACCCACACATGGTGTCTGTGTTTATGGCAGAAGGTGACATAATACGAAAAGCAGCAAAGACTCTAGTCAACAGAAACGTATTGAGGTTCTTGAGGAGAGCCTAAACACGTTGAACATTACTAAAGTCCTTAGCTTCTGTTATCCTGGAGATCAAGAAGAGATTGACCCCTCTGTCTCTACTCCTGCTCCAGACCCAACGACTAACAGTGAGTCCAATGTGCTTTCCATCGCGAGCCAAGCAGCGCCAGCATCATCTACTCCATCAACAACTAGTCTACAATATCGAAAAATGCAGCAGGCCGTCAAAGAATTGTACACTCGCTATGAAGCCAAAGAAAAGTGAACAACACTCCAAAAGATGGGAATTCGACAGCCATATCCTGCCGAATGGGATAATGTGATCTATCCTCCCAAATATAATCCGTAGATGCTCACGTCGTTCAATGCAAAGGAGTCTCCCCACCGATACTTGAGATACTTTGCCTCAGTAACGGGACATCTACCAAAGTATGATGCCCTCCTCACCAACATATTCGTAGGAGCCCTATAGGGGGTAGCCTACGAATGGTTTTGCAGCCTTCCGACAACTGTATTTGTCTTTGAAGACTTAAAGAACCTATTCTTTAATAGATTCTACGAAGAGGAATGGACATGACGATGTCGACTCTCATGGACATCGTTCAGAAGGAGAAAGAGCCAGTACGTGCATACATTGAGCATTTTTGCTAGGCCGTTGAGGTTACCTCCGGATATACCTGAGCCCATGGTTATGGACTCATGCCACAAGAACATGCTTCCTGCGATCAAGTTGTGGCACAGTGCTCCATGCGTAGAGTGGACGCCTTTCATCATAGAGGCAGATGTAGCTCAAAAAAGTACAGGATGCATAATTGCTGAGACTGAACTTCCCCTCCCTCGAAGATAAGGAAAAACGCTCATCCGACAACAAAGACGAAAAAAGAAAAGCAAGCCATGACCATCAACATTTCCAAAGGTTCGACATCAGCAGATCCAAAGCCGACCGAAATACAGAGGCAAAAAGAGACCTATTCTTTCAATGATGAAGACACACTAGAGATCTTCGATATGTTGGCAAAGAGTGGCAAACTTCAGCTTCCGCGCCTAAGCGTCCCGATAAAGTAGAAAAGGTGGACAATCTAAAATACTGCCACTACCACCAGTATGTTCATCATTCGATGCGTAATTATTACATATTAAAAAGATAAATCCAGTACCTCATTGACGCTAAAGTAATCTCACTCGACTATGAGGAGAAGACTGTTACCGCCAACATGGTCATTCTCTAGTTTGAAAGTTTTTCGAGAACAGAGGCTCAAGGCGACGTCGTCCCCATCCCAGGAGCGACGATTGAAGTAGTCAATCTTCCACCGGCCTGTCCTCATCCCATTTACGATGCCGCAAGGCAAAGTAATGCGGATCCCTGATCTTATTCTAGACATGAATGTAACACCCAGATTTCCAAATTAGGGTAATTTTGAAATTTTGTAATTATAATTATTAATTATTGATATTTATTTCATATTATGATTTTTGGTAATTTTTAATCATTTTTTAAACTATTTAAAAACTGTTTTAAGTCATGACTTGTGATTTTGATGTGCTGCTAGTGAAGCCCTAGAGACTGGATGACCTGGAGCCTAACCATGTCATTAGGATGATTTAATTATCACTTTAGCTTGAGGGTATTTCTTTTATCTAGTGAAATTTGAATTTATTGAATTGGTGATTCCTAGTTTGGACTTTGACTCGTTTGAGACTTGTATACTAGCCTTGAAGCTAACCCTAGCTATGGTGACCCTAGTCTAACTTAAGTTAACCTATTTTAGTTATTAGGAACTAGTTTTAAATAGGAGGATTAGGATTAAGAGAAATCATTTCATGACTTATGATTTTAATTCATGACTTGCGATTTTATGACTTCATGACTTGTGACTTAAGCCCATAGGACCATAACTAGAAGCCCTAACTAACTAAACCCTAAGTGACCATCCATAATAGGATTCCCACTATTTAAGCCCCCTCTCCTTGTTCTTGCTCTCTTTGTGTTCATCCAAGCTTTTGAAGGAAAGGTAATTTCTCTACTTTTCTAAATTCCTTGAAAATTCATTTTAAATCTTTTTGACCCAAATCTTTTGCATATGATTCTAATCCACCCCTACTTACTGATTTTGAGGAGCAATTTTAGTCTAGGAGAAATTTGGGAGCATTTGGCTAGCAAGGAGGAACCCCCCATTTGAAGCCTTTTCTTGCTATTTGTACCTATAGGTAAAACTTCACAAATTAATCTAATATTCCAATTTCTTTGCATATTAGGCTAGATCTAGGTGTCTCCTAGCTTTCCTCAAGTTTGGTAGGAAATCGTGTTCGTTTGGTGTCCTTATCAGGCACGTGTCTATGTGTAAGTGTATATGTTTGATATAATGCCCCTTAGGATTTTATTTTCAATTTTTTGTAAAACTAATTGCATGAATTCGTAGGTTTATATGTACAATAACTTTTGTGAAGCCTTAGCACATTTTTGGACACTTTTGTGTCCAAAATGGGACACACACGCACGCACGAGGATACGTGCACTGTCCTGCTGTACGGGCTCGATATCTTTCTGTATCGGACACGAGGACACGCCAAATTTTGGGAGGATGTCAGGGCATTGATTGATAAGGCTCTTTCAAAATTTGAGCCCAATTGGTACAGTGTACGAGGAGTTCTCCTCCCCGTACTGGCCGTACTGGTCGAGCGCTCGGGCTGCACACGCACGAATTTGCGCCACTGACACGCACGTTTAACTTGGACACGGCAACACTGGGACACGGTGCAGGGCCATAGACACGTAGCCCTATATGGGGAAAATATATGGACATGACCACGATATATGTCGTGCAACGTGTCCTATCCTAGAGCGACACACACGCGTACACGATGCTGTGTGCCTGTGCGTGTGTCTGTGTGTGTTCGAACGAGATTGGACACTGCATCCTGTCGTGGGGACACCACGAGACTCCTGTGGATCTATGACACCTACACCACTATTTACCAACTATTTAATTTGCATATTAACAATTTTTTATGGATCAAAATTCAGACTCCCTCTATTGACAGACACACGTTCAGTTTTGTTATTTCTGGAAATTAATTTCCATTTTTAAACTGAATTTGATGGTTAATTATCCTATTTAGTTCATCTACATGTGTAATACATTACTAAAATCTTGGTTATTGATAGGTGTTAGGTTTTAGGATTTCAAAAAGGATTTTGAATGGTTAAACTGTCATTGCTTACTGTCAATTCCTGAGATTAACCCACTGTCAATGCACTATTTTTGAAATGTTTGAATTCCTAAAATTTAAATATGTTTCAACTATAATTCCCATGATTATTGCTACATTATTAACCCCCTATAAGTCTGAGTTTAGCTGCATGTTAGATTTGGTTGTTAACAACGAATTTGGGATTCACTTAGCTTAGGGGCTGTTATGTGCAACTGTCAATATGCAATTTTAAATGAAAACTGTCATTGGACTATGATTCCTGAGATTATGTATATTTCTCTGATTTTCTAACTCACTGATTTGTGTGACACTATACACTGCTACACTGCTATCACTCTCCTAGATGGTGACACCCCTCACTGATTACACACATTGAACCCACATTGCCCTGAATACCTGAGACACAAAATCTAGACACTGTAACCCACAACACACATATCACATATACACACACATGTGCAAAACTGAACTGAACCTACATCCCAGTCCTCCCCTTCCTTCTAGTTTTGTTTTCCAATATTTTTTCTCATATTTGAAATATAATACATGTATAGGTACATGTATGATATCTAATTGTATGCATTGTAAACATATATGTTGTAGGTAATGTTTATGCATTATAGGTATACAAATTGTAATGTAATGCACACCTCTACATGCCCTTGTTAACATACAACCACCATGTTTCAAGCCTTGTAAATTTTTCCCTATTTCACTATATATCAAGTTCATAATTTTATATATATAGACTATACACGTGCATGCATACAGCTAGTTAACTTACTTGTTTCAATGTATGCATAGATATATGTTTTGTGTTAGCATGCTTGTTATGTAATTAACATATAGATAGTATAGCATATGCCTTCCATTTCACCACCATGTTTACACACATAGACCCTTGCATGCTAATTTCTCCCTCTCTATTCACATTGTATGTTAATGTTGTGTATATAGGTGCAAACCTATATATATATATATTATATATATATATAATATATATATATTATATATATATATATATATATATATATATATATATATATCTATATATATATATATATATATATTATATATATATATATATATAAATATATTATTGGTTCCAAAAAAAAAAAAAAAAATTGGTTCCAATATATATAATATATATATATAATATATATATATATATATTATATATATATAATAGCGATGGGGATCCCGACTGGACTGGGGAGCTCCGCTCCGTGGTCGATCTCCGCTGGGGATGGCCGCCCCCTTGGTGGCCGGCTTGGTGGGCGCCGCCTTGGTGCGCCACCACCTGGCAGCCTGCGCCGGACTCCGCCGCCGGCCTTCTCCCCCTACCGCCCCCCTTCTCGCAGCACCCCCTCCCGACGGAGCCTCCCTGGCAGCCTTGCTGTCCGCGGTGTTGCCGCCCGCTTCCTCCTCCCCGGCGCCGGTCCCGGCACGCCTTGTCCCCCTCCATCCCCACACCCCCCTTCTCCTCCCTTATCGGCGTCGCCGTCGACGACTGCGGCGCCTCCGGACCAGGGATGGCCCTCCGTTGGCTACTGAGCCTCCCGCTCCGGAGCCCCCTCTCGTTGCTCCGCCGGCGAGCCTCCCCACCCGGCGGCTTCCCCCTCGAAGCCTCCCCCCTCTCAGGCGCAGCCTCTCGTCGTCACCCCCCTTTCTTGGCCGGCTCCCCACCTCGCAGCGGCGACGGCCTCAGCTTCTCCGGGGCTCTCCCCGGCATCGGCGGATCCCCCTCCTCCGACCCGCGAGCCTCTCTCCTGGGCCAGCATGGCCGTTCGGCGGCTGCCTGTGGACGGCGATCCGAGCCCGTCGGTGTCGGCGTCTTCGTCTCCCCCGCCTCCCGTCGCCGCGCGGTCTCCCAGCAGTGACCTCTCCGTCTCCGTCGCCGCGCCTCCTCCCGAGAGCTCCGAGCTTCCATCATGGACGGCTCCTCCGCCCGCCCTACAATCTCCGGCGCTTCCCGCGCGCTGGAGGCCACTCCCCTCCCCCCCCCGCCGCTAGGCGTCCCCCCTCTCCGGGTCCGTCCCCGCCGACGCCTCGGCCCCTCCGCCCGCCCCGGTTCTCCCTTTCCCTCAGTCTCGCCTTCTCGCTCCGGAGCAGTGCTCTCCTGCCCACCGGCGGTGGTCCCGGGCGTCCCCCCTCCGCGGCTTGCCTCTCGCCGGAGGCGCCGCCCCCCGCCCTCCCCCACGGAGTTCCTCCCCTTCCCTCGCTCAGGCGCCCCCCCTCCGCGGCTCGCCGGTTGCCGGAGCCGCCGCCCCCCCTTCGCGGCTCGCCCGCCCCACCGCCGCTCCGTGCTGTGCCGGCGGGAGGCCCGAGTCGCCTCGTGCTGACCGCCCCCCTCGAGCAGTGCGCTGCCCCCTCGGGCAGCGCGCCCACCTACTCCCCCAACCCGTTTTCTCCCCCTTCCCTCTCCCTCTCCCTCCCCCCCCTCCGGCCACCCAGCCCCTCCCCCCCTCCGCCCGGTGCCACCCCCTCCTCGCCATTACCCCTCCCTCCCCTTCTCACCGGCTCACTCCCGTCGGCCGACGGAGTCCTTCCCCCTCCGTCCGACCCGCGTTCCCTTCCTCCCCTCGGCGGTGGTCCCTTCACCGCCGGAGCCCCCGCGTCTCCTCCGTCTCGGCCCGTCGGCGCTACTCAGCGCTGGGTGGGGGGCCCGAGGCTCCTCAAGCCGTGCGCCCCCCCCCCCCCACCTCGGGCAGGTCACCCCTGCTACTCGGTTTGCGCATCCGACTTGGGCCACGTGCTCATCGGGTTGCGTGAGCGGTCAACCCTCACAACCCACAGCTGCTTCTGATATTTCGAGATTTTTAAATTTTTGAATTTCAAAAATTCAAAAATTTCGAACGGATGGACTTTCGGATTTTGGGCCCCTCAAAAACCAGATCACCCTTTATTTTGTTTTCCTACATGTTTTAATTTTCTTTTTATCAGGACTTCTTTTTGTGTTTCAGTCCTGCACCTGTACTAGCTCTTCACGAGCTCACCTTCATTTTCAATAAAATAGCTTTTGATTAATATATATATATATATATATATATATATATATATATATATATATATATAGGAGATTCATGATAAATAGCTAAATATGATGTGCCTTGATGTGTGGTTGTGTTGGCTTGTATAGCCTAGTTATGATGTGTGCTTGCTAGGATAGACTGGTTAGGCTTAGTGAGACTTGTTTGGGTTAGGCTTGACCTAGTTGACCTAGTTTGACTAGTGTAGTTGACTAAAGTTGACCAAGGGTTGACTTTAGTCTAGTTTGACCTAGAAATTATGTAGATTGCATTATATGTTATAATTTATCATTCTGGACATGTTATAACCCATATTCCTCTGTTTAGGACATTGTGACTCCGGTGCAGATATTTGATATTATACTACTCTTTTCAGAGTACCAGGCGAGTACATTCTCTGATAGTTCTTCCATTTACTTGTTGTTTACTGTACTTCAGTTGTAGCTAGTTCTATTTGATTCTCTATTACGAACACGATTTAATATTGCTGGATCCATTTCACGCGACACTCATTTATTCCTGTCTAGCCTCTATTTCTAGAATCACCTACTGGAATCACTTACTGGCATCATTCGTGTTCTGGCTGGACTTGTACTTATTTTGTGTCGGATTATGGATTCACTTGTACTTGTTGGGCGGAGAAATATTAGAGTAGACATGTGCACATACCCAAATACTGGAACTACTTTCTTGGAATTATATTGGAATGATAGCCATCCCATACTTGGCCGAGTGTGCGGTGTACCGTATTACCTACAGCCGTTCACATGTCGATCCCGATATTTTAAAACACACTGTTAGAGTATAGGCTGGACTCACCCTGGAATCTTTGATTACTGGTTGGACTCACCTTATACCTGACTCATCTAGTGCTGCAATCACCTGGTATTAGATTACATTGTCTGGACTCGCTTTGGGATTACACTTGACCCTTATTATACTGTCTGGACTTATATCATGCAACTCTAGTTCAGCTAGATTATATTTTACAGTCTTTATTGCCATGTTTCTCTTCTTGTTTAGTTACTTTATTCTCTTTGTACCTTAACTGTTCTCTACATCATTACTCATATAAACCGCCATGTTCATCAATATAACTGTCTATAACTACTTTATAGTTCTCTGTCATTTACTTGGGATTTCTTGATAAGTTGTACTCGTTCCTGTCCTGACTGGACCTGTTGAAAATTTTATAGATGAATGTCCTGAGGACACTTGCCCTACTTATTATGGACCAGGAGACGGCTTAGCTACCTTTGGCCCCGACACTCAGGAGTGATCGGGAGATTAGCTAGTGACTAGGTTCAGTTTCATGTTTTAGAACTTGAGTTGTAAATAAGTTGAGATATGCTGTTTTGAGATTGTTAAAGATTATATTATTTTAGTAGTTGGTTTTATTCTTGTATTTAGTCTTAGTTATAATCTTCTGTGTTATCATATCGTACTTAGACTGTGTTTGAGATTACGTTATCTATACTTGTCCTCCGTTCGGAGTTGAGATTTTGACAAGTATATTATATGCGTGAGTTGCTGGCTAGATAGTGACCTAGAACAGCGTTCTACCCGATACGATACGGCGGCGTAGGCTGGGCGTTGTTACGCACTCGTACCCTCACAGTACTTGGTGCGGATCGTGACACATTTTTAGTGGTGGCCCATGCAGGTCGAGAGTCGCATTAGTGCGATGTCGTGGTAGTGCAACGATTAGTTGTACTGCTGTGTGCCTGCGATAGGAATTAAGGAAGAGGCTCTAGTTGAGAGAGTACTCAATCACAGTTAGGACTACTTGAGAAGATTCCTGGGATGATCCTTGAGAATCTCATTATAACTATCTCGAAATTCGATTCCGACAGTTTCTGTCTACTTCTTTGTTCATCGTTGAATTTGATTCTTGATATTCATATTGACTTGATTTTCTACCAAGATAACATTATGGGCTAGGTTGCCTCAGTCATGGAATCTGGAGTCTTCTACAGCCATATTAGCTGGTTTGGCGATGAGATAGAGTCTGATTTTGGATGTATTTCTCGGGTGTGGGAATTTTTCGCAGCCAAGCTAGCGACAATGCAAAAATTTTAAATACCATGATTCTAGAGATATGTACATTAGTTGCGGACTCTATGGTATTATCGTAGCCATATTTACTGGTGTGACGAGGATTTTGGTAACATGGTTCTGGATAGACGGGCATGATTATCAGATTGCAGAATAGATACCATATAGATGATGCCCTAGTATAATTGAGTGGAATATCAGGGTAGATATTACTCGAGTGTCATGGATTAGAAAGAGGAAGCTAGTCCACCTATAGTGCAGCACCGTGCCCCGCACCATCTGAGGGATACACCCCAGAGGGGCAGGGCTTTTGTGCTGACAGTAGAGTAGACCGACGCTACGGGTGACGGGTTAGCAGGTCTGTCTTTCCTGTTCTTCTTTCCATCTTGTTGTGATTCCATTAGTACCTGCCAGGATATTGCTTGTGATTTGCTAGATAGTGTAGCTACCCTGTTCGAGACTGTGGAATCACGACCAGTAGGATTACGTTGCACGTTATCTATCGACCTTGATTTGATTGGGGGTTTGACCTAGTAGGGGTGCGATCATCTTAATTTCGAGGACACAATTTTTTTAAGGGGTAGGATTGTAACACCCAGTTTTCCAAATAAGGATAAATTTGAAATTTTGTAATTATAATTATTAATTATGATATTTATTTCACATTATGATTTTTGATGATTTTTAATCATTTTTTAAACTATTTAAAAATTGTCTTAAGTCATGACTTGTGATTTTGATGTGCTGCTAGTGAAGCCCTAGAGACTGGACGACCTAGAGCCTAACCATGTCATTAGGATAATTTAATTATCATTTAAGCTTGAGGGTATTTCTGTCATTTAGTAAAATTTGAATTTATTTTAATTTATTGAATTGGTGATTCCTAGTTTGGACTTTGACTCGTTTGAGACTTGTAGACTAGCCAAGAAGCTAACCCTAGCTATGGTGACCCTAGTCTAACTTAAGTTAACCTATTTTAGTCATTAGGAACTAGTTTTAAATATGAGGATTAGGATTAAGTGAAATCATTTCATGACTTATGATTTTAATTCATGACTTGTGATTTTATGACTTCATGACTTATGACTTAAGCCCATAGGCCCATAACTAGAAGCCCTAACTCTAACTAAACCCTAAGTGACCAGCCATAATAGGATTCCCACTCCTATTTAAAGCCCCCTCTCCATGTTCTTGCCTCTTTTGTGTTCATCCAAGCTTTTGAAGGAAAGGTAATTTCTCTACTTTCCTAAATTCCTAGAAAACTCACTTTAAATCCTTTTTGACCCAAATCTTTTGTATATGATTCTAATCCACCCCTACTTGCTAATTTTGAGGAGCAATTTCAGTCTAAGAGCAATTTGGGAGCATTTGGCTAGCAAGGAGGAATCCCCCATTTGAAGCCTTTTTTTGCTATTTGCACCTATAGGTAAAACTCCACAAATTGATCTAATATTTCGATTTCTTTGCATATTAGGCTAGATCTAGGTGTCCCCTAGTCGTCCCTCAAGTTTGGTAGGAAACTGTGTCCGTATCGGACACGTGTCTATGTATAAGTGTATGTGTTTGATAGAATGTCCCTTAGGATTTTATTTTCGATTTTTTGTAAAACTAATTGCATGGATTCGTAGGTCTATATGTGTACAATAACTTTTGTGAAGCCTGAGCACGTTTCTGGAAACTTTTTGTGTCAAAAAATGGACACATACGCACGCACGAGGACACATGCACTGTCCTGCAGTACGGGCTCGATATCTCTCTGTATCGGACACGAGGACACGCCAAATTTTGGGAGGATGTCAGGGCATTGACTGACAAGGCTCTCCCAAAATTTTAGCCCAATTGGTGCAGTGTGCGAGGAGTTCTCCTCCCCGTACTGGCTGCACTGGTTGCACGCTTGGGCTGCACACGCGCGAATTTGTGCCACTGACACGCACGTTTAACTTGGACATGGCGACACTAGGACACGATGCAGGGCCATAGACACGTATCCCTATATGGGGCGAACATATGGACATGACCATGACATGTGTCGTGCAACATGTCTTGTCCTAGAGTGACACACACGCGTGTACGACGATGTGTGCCTGTGCGTGCGTCTGTGTGTGTTCGAACGGGATTGGACACGCCGTGTCCTGTCGTGGGACACCACAAGTCTCGTGTGGCTCTATGACACCTACACCACTATTTACCAACTATTTAATTTGCATATTAACAAGTTTTATGGATCGAAATTCAGATTCCCTCTATTGACTGATACACGTTTAGTTTTGTAATTTCTGGAAATTGATTTCCATTTTTAAACTAAATTTGATGTTTAATTATCATGTTTGATTCATCTACATGTGTAGTATATTACTGAAATCTTGGTTATTGATAGGTGTTAGGTTTTGGGATTTCAAAAAGGATTTTGAATGGTTGAACTGTCATTGCTTACTGTCAATTCCTGAGATTAACCCACTGTCAATGCACTGTTTTAAAATGTTTGAATTCCTGAAATTTAAATGTGTTTCAACTATATTCCCATGATTATTGCTACATTATTAACCCCTATAAGTCTGAGTTTAGCTGCATGTTAGATTTGGTTGTTAACAATGAATTTGGGATTCAATTAGCTTAGGGACTGTTATGTGCAACTGTCAATGTGCATTGTTAAATGAAAACTGTCATTGGACTATGATTCCTGAGATTATGTATATTTCTATGATTTTCTAACTCACTGATTTATGTGACACTATACACTGCTACACTGCTATCACTCTCCTAGCTGGTGACACCCCTCACTGATTACACACACATTTAACCCACATTGCCCTGAATACCTGAGACACAAAATCTGGACACTGTAACCCACACACACACATATCACATACACACACATGTGCAAAACTGAACTGAGCCTACATCCCAGTCCTCCCCTTCCTTCCAGTTTTGTTTTCCAATGTTTTTCCTCCTATTTGAAATGCAATACATGTATAGGTACATGTATGATATCTAATTGTATGCATTGTAAAGATGTATGTTGTAGGTAATGTTTATGCATTATAGGTATACAAATTGTAATGTAATGCACACCTCTACATGCCCTTGTTGACACACAACCATCATGTGTTCAAGCCTTGTAAAATTTTCCCTATTTTACTATATATCAAGTTCATGATTTTATATATATAGAGTACACATGCATGCATACAACTAGTTAACTTACTTGTTTCAATGTATGCATAGATATATGTTTTGTGTTAGCATGCTTGTTATGTAATTAACATATAGATAGTATAGCCTATGCCTTCCATTTCACCACCATGTTCACACACATAGACCCTTGCATGCTAATTTCTCCCTCTCTATTCACATTGTATGTTATATTGTGTGTATAGGTGCAAACATATATATATATAATATATATATATATATATATATATATATATATATATATATATTCTATATAATAAGGAAACTTGTGGTGAAACTTTCAACTTCCTAAATACCCTTCAGCTTTTTATATAATACTACTTGCGTCATTTGTAAAATGCTTAAGGGACAACCAACAATAATAGAGTGGATTTACATTTGTTAGTTGGCAAATAATAATGTGGGAAATCATCCAAATAGCAGAAGGTTGTTGCCTTGGAACTCCAAGGTACTGTTTGGGAAGGGTGAAAAATGGAGGAAGGAAAAAGTTGAGGGGAAAGTGAGAAAAATTTTAAATGGTGTTTTGGAAAAGAGGAGAGAAAATGGGGAAGGAAAATTTGAGAGGAAAAAGTAGTGGGTCCCACCAAAAAAATTTCCTCCCAAAGTGGGAGGAAAATGGAGAGAGATGAGAGGAATTTAAGTGAATTTACCCACCACCCCTCAAAAAGTTAATATTAAATCATCATTTGAGAATACCAAGGAGAAAATAGTAATTGTACCTCTATCCATAAACAAATAAAAAATTATTTTAAACTTTTCCTTCCCCTACTTTTTGTCCATCCAAACAAAGGAAGGGAAAATTAACTTTACTTTCATTTCCTCTCCTCTATTTTTCTTCTCCTCAAATTTTCCTCTTCCTCCCCATAAATGTTCCCAAACACAGGGCAAACGTCACATTGGTAATATTTCTCCGTGAAAGATTTTAAACCAGAAAGATTCTGATGAAAAAAAAATTTTATGCTATTGAATGCATGAAAAACTCCCACTCATGCAACCAGTTGTCACTTCGTTATTAGTGAAGGTAATTAAGTTGTTTTAGGAAGTCTGAAGGTCTATAATTCGTTTTTGGAAGTCTGAAATGCTCTTACTCCTGCTACTTCGATATATGAATGCATGGCAACATTTCTCAACATTTAAGTTTTCACTTCCCCCATACTGTACTTCATCTATAAATGTGGTTGGCACAGGCTTGGTCCGGCTGGGCATGATTTTATGTTGTTGCAGTGGAAAAGAGAAACACAGCGGTCGGTTGGTGGCTTGGCCGAAAAGCTGCCAAAGGTGTTCGGAGTATCGGTTTTGGGAGCGCTTCGGCACGCGTGGTGGTAGCAACGCGGCAAAGGCAAGGTCGAGTTCAGAGGACGCGGTAGTTGGTTTGTAGTCGTACTATCGGTTGTGGCCCTGGACCGACTGCGATTGCTGCCCCTCGATGTGGTTAGGCTCGCTTGGTGAGTTTGCATCGGTAATGTCCAACATCGAGAGCGGTAAAGGCGAGTCAGGGCTGATCTTGAGCGGAGGTTGGGTCGCGGCTTCATCGTCTTGACGAGATGTCCAATTCGCAGCAAGAATTCTGGAGCAGAACGGCTAGATCGACGTCTATGCATGTGCGGATGAGTTGGCGTTGCATCGATGCAACATCGAACGCAAAGGACTCGAGCACTGGAGACTTCTTCACCACGACGATGATGGATGGAAGTGGAGTTGGGTTACGACGGAGAACGTTGACCACTTGGTTGCAAGTGGAAGGACAGGCAGGCGCCGGTCTCTCGCTGGATCTCCACGCGGCGACGTTGCATCGTGTATTACGACCTTAATAGAAGTTTAGCATATAACCCCCTCCTACCGTCCCCACTATCCTTTCGTACTTTCAATCATATGTTATATATATAGTATGAAAAAAGAGGAGAAAAGGCACCAGTGCATTAAAAAGTTATATTATAATACAATGATTCTATTCTTTAGCACTGTTCATTTTCATTGTAAAGAATAGAATTAAGCTTGCATGCATATGCATGAGAAGAGAAGCTTGCATCAATAGTTTCTCTGCAAAGAAGGATTAGGGAAAAAACAGAAAGGGAGCTACACTTTCTGTAGGAAAGGAAATTAGTAAACATGCGTCCTCATTTTCTTCTCTCTCTCTCTCTCTCTCTCTCTCCTCTCTCTCTATATAATAATATATATATATATATATATATATATATTATATATACCTTTAAAACCTTATATATATATAACCTAAAAATTCTCTTATGAGAAAAATATTTCAATCAAACTTTTTCCAATCTACGCTATTCATAAATAAACATTGTTCAGGTTCATTATTTGCATTTAGAAAAAGTAAGCATTGTTCACATACACATTAAAAAGGAAAACCAATGGTGGACACTATTCACGAAGACAGCCACATGATTTCCTGTCACATGCCAGCTTCCTTTTGGATTACTATATAATTAGTTTTCAATAAAATTTTCTCTTAGCATTGTCCAAGTAATAATACAGAATTTATAATATATATAATATTAATATACAAATAATTTTAAAATGATTAAGACAGCTATCTGTTATTCTTTTTAAGCAGTCTTAATAAAAACTAGCATAATTATGTTAACTATTTTTTAGTTTTAATTATAATAATTTATTAAATACGTGCGATGCACGTGCATATATATAATATAATAATATATATATATATATATATAATATATATTTTTTTTTTTTTTTTATATGAGATTCATGATAAATAGCTAAATATGATGTGCCTTGATGTGTGGTTGTGTTGGCTTGTATAGCCTAGTTATGATGTGTGCTTGCTAGGATAGACTGGTTAGGCTTAGTGAGACTTGTTTGGGTTAGTCTTGACCTAGTTTGACTAGTGTAGTTGACTAGAGTTGACCAAGGGTTGACTTTAGCCTAGTTTGACCTAGAAATCATGTAGATTGCATTGTATGTTCTAATTTACCATTCTGGACATGTCATAACCCACATTCCTCTATTTAGGACATTGTGACTCCGGTGCAGACGTCTGATATTATACTACTCTTTTCAGAGTACCAGGCGAGTACATTCTCTGATAGTTCTTCCATTTACTTGTCGTTTACTGTACTTCAGTTGTAGCTAGTTCTATTTGATTCTCTATTACAAACACGATTTGATATTGCTGGATCCATTTCATGTGACACTCATTTATTCATGTCTAGCCTCTATTTCTGGAATCACCTACTGGAATCACCCTGGAATCACTTACTGGCATCATTCGTGTTCTGACTGGACTTGTACTTATTTCGTATCGGGTTATGGATTCACTTGTACTTGTTGGACGGGGAAATATTGGAGTAGATGTGCACGTACCCAAATACTGGAACCACTCCATTGGAATTATACTGGAATGAGAGCCATCCCACACTTGGTCAGTGTGCAGTGTACGTATTACCTATAGCCGTTCACATGTCGATCCCGATATTTTAAAACACTTGTTAGAGTATAGGCTGGACTCACCCTGGATCTTTGATCACTAGTTGGACTCACCTTATACCGGACTCATCTGGTGCTGGAATCACCTGATATTAGATTACATTGTCTGGACTCGTTTTGGGATTACACTTGACCCTTATTGTACTGTCTGGACTTATATCATGCTACTCTAGTTCAGCTAGATTATATTTTACAGACTTCGTTGCCATGTTTCTCTTCTTGTTTAGTAACTTTACTCTCCTTGTACCTTAACTATTCTCTACATCATTACTCGTATAAACTGCCATGTTCATCAATATAACTGTCTATAATGCTTTATAGTTCTGTCATTTACTTGGAATTTCTTGATGAGTTGTACTCGTTCCTGTCCTTACTGGACATGTTGAAAATTTTACAGATGATTGCCCTGAGGACACTTGCCCTACTTATTATGGACCAGGAGACGGCTTAGCTACCTTTGGCCCCGACACTTAGGAGTGATCGGGAGATTAGCTAGTGACTAGGTTCAGTTTCATGTTTTAGAACTTGAGTTGTAAATAAGTTGAGATATGCTGTTTTGAGATTGTTAGATATTATATTATTTTAGTAGTTGGTTTTATTGTTGTATTTAGTCTTAGTTATAATCTTCTGTGTTATCATATCATGCTTAGACTGTGTTTGAGATTACATTATATCTATATTGTCCTCCGTTCGGAGTTGAGATTTTGACAAGTACATTATATAATTACGTGAGTTGCTGGCTAGATAGTGACCTAGAACAGCGTTCTACCGCCGACACTGCGGCGTAGGCTGGTTGTTACGCACTCGTACCCTCACAGTGGGTGCGGGTCGTGACATATGAAGTTGCCTGCAGCGCGCTCTGTCAAGGAAAAAAAGGTTCAGGTCATGTCGCATGATCCTACGACAACTGATGACACCCTGCTTACCATCCACTCGGCTCACCAGCGAGAAGAGAACCAAGCTCTAGAGGAAGAAACACCTCTGCCCGCTGCGGCCAACGCCCCCGACACATTGGAAGCAGGCCCGTCTCAAGCGGCTGCTGCAGATAAACAGAAGCGGAAGGAGGTTCGCTTTGATAAGCCTCTGAGAAATACTCGGTAGTAGGGCAATCAAGCCCTACTATTTTGATATATTGGTACAGCTAGCCAACACTCCGGCTCGACTATCACTCTTTGAGCTTCTCCGTCTCTGCAAATAGACTCGAACGTTCTCAACGAAGCTTTACAGAACGTTGACTCCTTCCTACTCAGGTGAAACCGCCTAAGGAGAACCCTGCTGAATGTCCACATTGTCATAATGTGGTCAAGGTGATCCCTAACTTCACCTTCACTCAGCAAGACATGCTACTGAAGAACAATCGGCACAACCGACCCCTGTACTATACAGGGTACGTTGGTGACACTAAGGTTGATCGCATCCAAAACGACCATGGATCTTATCCCAGCATTATCTCTCGGAGTTTACTCCAAGCTTTGGGGATCCCGATGCATCGGCTAACTGTCGAACATTACAATCAAAGGTTTCAACGCTATGAAAAGTGAACCCCTGGGAAATCCGCCTGAAAGGCCAAATAAGCGATCTCCAGACTGACGTTACTTTCTACGTCATTGACGCTGACATAAACTATAAATGCACGACCATGGATTCATGAATACATGATCGTGCCCTCCACTCTCCATCAATGCATGAAGTATATGGCCAGCGATGGGACTATCAAGATCGAGTTCGCTGACATTGATCCCTTCTGAGGACTCGAAGTGTACTATACAGATGCTGATCTGTACAAATCAGTCCTATAGGACAATGAACCCAATGACGTCGACGATGAAGCAGAGAGCACAGTCATCGCTGAAGAACCGTTGAAGGTTCGATTAAAGGGGAAACCTCCCAATACATCGGCTCCCCTCGTCATCAAGCTCTGAGGCAAAGCTCTGGCTAGATCATCCTTGATCATGTCAGAGGCTGGCCAGGAGCCTATGTAAATAAGGCTCCCCTGGAAGGCTCCAAAGTCAACTCTGAGGTCATACGAACCTCCGACTGTAGCCCCATTGGTAGTCAAGCTGAAGGGGAAACGTCCTCCACCTTCTCCCCAGCCCTGGTTCTCACGGATGAAGAGTTAGGAGACTACATGTGCACCAATACCGAAGTGCATTCTTTAGATGATGTAATCCATCGGATAAAATTTTGTATTTCGTAGGAAGTTGTCTTTGAATTACTCTTGTGCACTTTGGAAAACTAGGTATTTCTTAGACAATGCTCTATATATGCTGCAAACACAAGTGACAACCGCCAACCTCGCAATCCGAGTTATCCCTTCTCAAGATGCCTACTTTTGGTTCCAAAAAAGAAGAAGGAGGACCCATCATCTTCGGCCGATTGGAGCACCTGCAGTGACTGGCTCCGGCAGAACCAGAACCCGATAACGGCAAGATGCAGCTCTACCGTTACGCTACTCAAGCCAAAAGCCTCATCTAGAAAATAGGTTACGACTTAAACAGTGACAGAGGGCTGAACTATGAAAAAGGCTGATGCCTTTCCTTACGACTTCGTGCCCGAAGGAAAGTCCTAAAATTACTACCAATGTACTCGCTGGGTGTTGGGTTACGTTACACCCTCAACAATGTCAGAGAGCTCTGAACCAGAGGTCCCGATGCATTCAGATTCTTCGGACTCCACAACCTGGGAATCTAATACCAGTATCGACTAAGCCCTCAAGAAGTTATTATCCGTTAATATGTCTACACAGGTCCCCCAATCGAGGATGAAGACTAAATATTTGAATACTTCAAAGATGAACCATGGGCTCAGGCCTCGGATCCCAATGGGAATGATGCTTCGAACAACAGAAACCTTCCACCAAAGACGAAGTCGTCCAAGTCGAGCTAGGAGATAAAGTTTTCCCTAAACCTATCTTCATTAGCAAAAGCTTGACCGGAGAAGGCAAGAATCTCTGATACAGCTTATCCGAGAATACATTGACGTCTTTGAATGGAGCTACGAAGATATACCGAATTCAGACCTGTAAGTTGCCATGCACCATCTCAACATCCTACACGATGCTAAGCTTGTCAAACAGCAACATCGGTGGTTTTGCCCCAATATCATGGATGCTATCGAGGAAGAAGTCGACAAACTCTTAGAGAGTTCGCGAAGAACAACACCCAGATTGGGTGGCCAAAATTGTCCCAGTCACTAAGAAGAATGGGAGTATTCGAGTCTGCATAGACTTCAGGGATCTCAACTCCGGCCTGTCCAAAAGACGAGTTTCCCCTCCCGATCATCGACGTGATGATCGACGATACTTGTGGCTTCGAGCGTATGTTGTTCATAGATGGTTTCTCAGGCTACAACCAAATCAAGATATTTCCTGAAGACAAGAAGCATACTTCATTTCGACTCCAAAAGGAATATACTGTTATACAGTGATGTCCTTTGGGTTAAAGAATGTAGGAGCAACATACTAGCAGGCAATGAGAACCATATTCCGCAAGCACCTCCAAAAGATGGTAGAATGTTACGTTGTTGACATTGCCATCAAAAGCAAAAAGAAATCCAGTCACTTGGACGACTTGAGAACAGTATTCGACTTAATGCGAACACATCAACTAAAGATGAATCCAACCAAGTTGTTTTTGGGAGTCTCCAGTAGCAAATTCTTAGGATTTATCGTCACAGCCAAGGGTATTCATATTGACCCAGAGAAGATTAAGGCGATCTTGGACATGGCTCCTCTGAAGAACCTCTGCGAGCTCCAAGGCCTACAAGGGCATTTGGCATATATCAGTAGATTCATAGCAAATCTCTGGTAAATGTCAACCCTTCCCAAACTGATAAAGAAAGAGATTTCTTTTGTCTGGACAAAAGAATGCCAGTACGCGTTCGACGACATCAAAAATTACCTCACTAGTCCTCCGGTACTGGTGGCACCAGTCGTGGGGAAGCCTTTTCTGTTGTATGTCTGAGCCATGGACCATTCTTTCAGTGCTTTGCTAGCCCAGAGGAGTAATGAAGGCCACGAATAGGCAATCTACTACCTTAGCAGAACCATGATTAGGGTCGAACATCGGCATAAAGGAGTGTCTTGCCCTACTTTTTGTCATCCAGAAGATGCACCATTATGTGGCCGGACAAACGATCCACGTCATCTCCCAGGTCAATCCCCTCAGGGTCCTCATAACCAAGCCAGGGGCCTTAAACTCACGGTTAGACACACGGGCGATACTTTTGACTCCTTATGACGTGGTATTCGTCCCACAAAAGGCAGTCATGGGCCAAGCATTGGCCACTTCTTAACGGCATACCCAGTGCCAGAGACATCAAAGCTCTATGATGACATCCCTGATGAAGTCCAGAGTCCAATGCCATCTCAGTAACTCGGTTGGCGTATGTTCTTTGATGGTGCTTCAAGAACGGGGCCAAAGGCGAGATCATTGTAGGGGTCGGAGTGGTCCTCATCACTCCCGATGGCTTGGTCATCCACTGTGCATATTCTCTCATAGAGTCATGCACCAATAACGTCGCTGGGTATAACGCTCTCATCAACGGACTTCAGCTTGCTAAGCAGCTGGGGGTTGATTGCATCGAAGCCTATGGTGACTCGAAATTGATTATCAACCAGGTTCGAGGACAATACGAAGTCCGGCATAAAGATTTGGTTCCATAACCAGGTAGCAATCGATATCATCTCTACCTTCACAAGGTTCTTTATAGAACATGTACCTCGGTTGAAGAACTTGGAGCCAACGTGCTAGATGGCCTCGCTGCTTCTCTAGCAGCTCCTGTTGGAACCCAATATACCGTCACGATAATTGGCCGAGCACTGGTTTGCCCGAAGAACAATCTATATATGTGTCTGAGTTACTCAGTACAAATGGATGCTAATGTTGACGTTCGGGACTAGCGATTCCCGTTCATAGACTATACAGACTACAAGATTTTACCTGAAGACCTGAAGGAAGCTACTTCTGTCAAGAGACGCTCTCTCCGGTTCTTCTATGACACAGCTACCAAGATGTTATATCATTATTCATACAACAGGCTTCTCCTATAATATTTATCTGAGATAGAAGCACAAGAAGCACTCAGGAAGGCGCACGATGGCATCTGCGGAGCCCATCAGCCTGGTCCTAAGTTGCAAGACCGATTGCGTCGTATGGGCTACTACTGGCCCACTATGATGGCAGACGATGTTGATTCCACAAAGAAGTATCGGGTATGTCAGTTTTATGCTGACTTCATCTACCGGCCTTCAAAGTTCCTGCACCCCATGATAGCCGCCTGGCCTTTTGAAGCATGGGAAATGGATATCATTAGGCCAATCAGTCCATCATCCTCCAGAAAACACCGGTTCATACTTTCCATCACCAGCTACTTTTCTAAGTGGGCGGAAGCAATACCTCTGGCCGAGGTAAAAATTGCAAACATGATCATCTTTGTCAAACAACACGTCATATACCGCTTCGGCGTTCCTCGAAGGATCATCCACGACAATGGTCCTCAGTTCGCGAGCCACGCTTTCCATCGGTTCTGCGATAAAAATTGATTATAGAATGTGGCATCAACGACTTACAATCCTACAATGAACGGACTAGCTGAAGCATTCAATACGACTATCATCAAACTACTTAAGAAATTTGTTTCTTCTAATAAGCGCGACTGGAGTGAGAAGCTTGACAAATGTCTGTTGGTTTACCGTATGACCGTTCGAACACCTACGGGCAACACACTATTCTCTCTTATTTATGGAAGCGAGGTAGTGCTTCCCGTGGAGATCCAGATCCCGTCCTTACGGGTAGCTATCACCAACCAACTGACTGACGAAGACAATCAACGTCGCCGACTACAAGATTTAGAGGTATTGGATGAAAAATGTCTGCTAGCTCAACAACGAATCGAGCTTTACCAAGCTAGGATTTTTGAGCCTTCAATAAGAAAGTTCGGGAAAGAATATTCTAAGTGGGTGACCTTGTCTTGTCAGTTCGAAGACCAATGGTAATGTCTCACAAGATGGCTGGAAAGTTCGATCCAACGGTCTACTCCAATAGTGCCTACCGACTGGCCAAACCTAACGATGACTTGCTAATAATGCCAATCAACGGAAAGTTCCTGAAGAAATACTATGTCTGAGTTTCAAACCAGCATAGGCTCCCACATCCCCTGTAGGTATTCGCGGATTCTGTTAAAAGAATTTACCCCTTTTATACTTAACCCAGTAGAAAATATAATTTATGTCCATTTGACCTCTGAGTTGTCTTCCTACACCTTAGCGAAGTTCACAACCACCACGTCCATATTACCTATGAGTAGTCGTCTCTTCTATGATGACCTCGTGTTGTCATAACTATCTAGAAAATATTTTACATCCATACTACCTCTGAATATTATTCTATACCCTAGCGAAGATGTGCCTACCATGTCCATATTACCTCTGAGTAGACATCTCTTCCATGACAATCTACCATAATTGTCATATTTATCTATAGAACCTTTCACGTCCATACTACCTCTGAGTAGTCCTATGCATCCGTAGAGTCTATCATTGCCATGTCCACATTACCTCTGAGTAAGGATAAGTCTACCACCAAAGGATTCTGTGTATACCATGTCCATATAACCTCTGAGTAAACACCCTATTCCCAACGGAGTTATCTCCATCCCCTCACATCATACTGCCTCTGAGGGAATCCTCGTTCTTGTGCGAGGAAAAGTTCACAAGTAAAAAAAAGCAGAGAAACAAAGCCAATGTTTTCATTTATAAAGTGAAAATGTTTTCTTTCTTTGGTTGTAAAAATTTGTCTGTCACAAACCGAGAGAGAAGGACACAGGAACAACACATAAACAAAAATGTGTCAAAAAATAAAACGAAAGCACAATGCCATAAAAGAAGGTATCTAGGTGGCCCTTGCATGGAGCATCCGCACAGGCGCTATCAAACTGCACCACACATCGGCTAACATACATCCGTACAGGTATATAAATATGCGTTGACATTGACTGTGCAAAGCTTCAGCGTCTAGTCGATACTTTGTAAAAAGTAACAACTATGCGTATCGGTCGACAGGACTTTAGCACATCTTTGGAACACCACCCCGAAGAGTGTGTCCATGAACATTAGCAAGAAAAAGCATCAGCATATCTTCGAGACGATGATCCTAAGAGTCGACGCTCATATGTGTTTGCCATTAAAATTGTTTTGATTGAAATCTTAATACAAACAGAACAGTGATACAATATAGGACTTAGATGTAGTCCTAGGAGTACACTTTTGTTTAAGCTGGGTCCTTAGTGCCAATGGAGCGAGTGGTAATGCGTTGACTCCGTTGACCGGCTGACGGCGGTTATCGGTTCTCTGAAGGTGTTGACTGCTCTGGGTGCTGGAGCTTGCTGAGACGAGTAAAACGTTGAGTGTCTAGAACTGCCTCTCTGGTGATTCTCTGTTGTGGATTCTTTTTGTAAGTCTTATGTTCTGAGTCTCTGTCTGTGTGAAGGAGATGACCCTTCTATTTATAGTTTTGCAGGCTGGCTGCTCATGCGCGCATGTAGGATGCGCCGGTGTGGGAACGCCACGTGGAGGTTGCTGATGGAGGCGCATGGATGCTGTGCCCTGATCGGGGGGGAAACTCTTCATACTGCTGTTGTGAGCCGGCACGTAGCAGAGAGAAGATCTTTCCGTTGCTGAAATCTTGGATGAGTTGAGTCAAAAGACACGTGTCGTCGACTCATGGTTCGAAGATCTCGGATTTGGTGGAGAGAAGTGATCTGGTGAGCTGCGCCTTGGATTGGGCGCAGGAGGAGGCTGCGGCTCATAACCTTTAGGAGTTACAAACCATTTGGGGCGCATGGCTTTTGAGGCGCATGCAGGCGACTTTCCTTCTGTCTTTTGGGATCAGAGATCAGTCTGGGGCGCATGGCTTTTGAGGCGCATGCAAAACTTCAACCGGAGACTCTTCTTCTGTCTTTAGGGATCAGTGAAGGGTCTGAGGCGCATGGCTTTTGAGGCGCATGCTGGTTTGGACGCATGGCCGTAGAGGCGCATGCGGTGTGGACGCATGGCCGTAGAGGCGCATGCGGGTGTGGACGCATGGCCGTAGAGGCGCATGCGGGTAGCCACATAGCAGTAGCCGTCGGAATAGAGTCATGATGATGCTGACGTTGCCGACGCTTCGTTTTCTGAATAAAGCTGTCAACTGTTCAGACTTTGGGAGGCGTGCTGCCAACTCTGTCAGTTCAGCATTTAATGTTGGTGACGTTCGATGGACAGCTGAGTGGGCGCATCGGTTGGCGTTCCACTCGGTATGGAGATGTGTGGGGGCGCACCCTCTATAATGCGCCGAGTACTGTAGGGCGCGTCTGTATGATGCGCCTGACGCCGAAGGGCGCGTCCGTGTGATGCGCTGTCTGGCTGGCGCATCGGACATGTCTTTTAATGATGTGGCTGTCTCGCTCTTCGAGTGCTATAAATAGCCGTTTGGCTGAATTCGAGGCGTCCGGTTCATCCATTTAATATAAATTCATTGCACGGAATTCGGAGGGCCATCCACTTGGCGCGTGGGTTTGATCTGCCCGGCCTATAAATAGTGGCATGGAGAGAAGATTTGCTTTTCATTCCCTCACGTACTTCCAATATGAATTTGAACATACGGGTGCATTCTGCTGACGAAGTGCTCCCGAGGGTGAAGATGAGACGCTGTGTTGTCTTCGATGCACTTGAAGGTGACTGTTACATCCAAAAGACGGAGTCGAGGGCTTCTGAGGCAGGCGGAAGGTGCCTGTTGCATCCAAAGATAAGGATGCTCGAGCCTCGTCTCCGTTATTCCGGAAGAGCCGTAGATCGGAATGGCGGTGCAAGGCTCTCTCTTCCTGCAAAGTGGGGTTTCCCCACTTTGATCGTGTCGAAAGCTGCTCCTTTAGCCATGGTTTCGATCACGGTCTTCCTTCGGCTTTGGAGGCTCTTTCGAAGCCTCCCCTGGCCACGGCATTTGCGGTGCTCTTCTCTTCCTTGGTTCCAGCCAGAGGGTTAAATGCTTTGTGTCGAAGCATTTATCGGGCGAGCCTGGTTGGAAGAGCGGCACATAACTGGGCTCTGCTCGGCCAGGTGAGCCTGGCTGGAAGAATTTGGCTGAAGGGATGCACATAACTGAGGTGCTGAAGAGATGATGGGATACGCCTGGATGGAGGCGCATGATATCTGCTGCGCCCACTGGTGGCGCATAGTGATGCTGCGCCTATCTGGAGACGCATGGTGGCCTTTGCGCTTATCTGAAGGCGCATGATGGCCGCTGGCTGTAGACTTTAGGCTCTTTCCTTTGTAGGAATTCTCCTTTGTACAACCTTTTCTAGACATGTAATAGACTTTTATATATAAATAAAAAGTCCTTCTTCAAATGTCTATAATTATTGACTTTGCTGTGAAGTTCTTCATCTGAGTTCTGGCGCATGTAGTGTCTGGCGCATGGGCTTTCTGGTTGTGAAATTCCATGCTTCTACAAGACCCCCTTCAAAGTTTTCAAAACTTTTGAGTAAGTTTTGGAATACTTTGAATAAGAAGCATGGAGGTCAGGGCGCATGATTTCTGGGCGCATGCCTGTTCGGGCGCATGCTCTTCTCAGTTAATGATGATGGTGCCTCGGTAACCGAAAAGATTTAATGATGATCTTTTGGTTTTATTTGCTGCTATCCTTGCACGGAACCCGAGGCGACGGCCGAGATCACACGTCATCTGTTCACGCGTGCGACCATGCCCTATAAATAGGTAAGAGTCGGAGAGAAAGAGTTCTTCTTCTCTGTGCCTCTGCTTCTTTAGAGTTTCTTCTTCAAAATCCTAACTTCTTCTTCTTCGAGAGAATGGCTCCCAAGACTCCTCGCGGCGCTGCCGGCAAGGGGAAGGAGAAAGCGAAAGAGTCCGCGGATGAGGATGTACCTATCACTCTTGCGTCTCTTGCCGACGTTCGTCCTGAGGTGACAGGTGGGTTTCGTCTCTGCTTTGGGCTCTGTGCCCTAACTGCCGACGCGTATAGACTTCGGTCTTTAATGATACGCCGAGGTTCTATCTTGCCGACGTGCATAGGTTTATACCTTTATCATGCACCGAGGTTTTAATGGCTGACGCGCATGGGTTCTATTCCCTGAAGATGCGCCGAAGCCTTTGTTGACGCGCATGGGCTCACGCTCTGATAATGCGCCGAAGCTCCAATGCCAACGCGCATGGGCTTACGCCCTGATGATGCGCCGAGACATGCTGACGCGCATGGGCCTATGCCCTGATGATGCGCCGAAGCAGATGCGCATGGGTTCTTGACATATTTTGTCTTTTTGTCTGACTTCCACTTTTGTCGTGCCAGTGTCGATGACGATCCCTTTGTTGAATGAAGTCCTCCTGGACGCTTCTCTTTGCCAGATGGGAGTTGATTTCGATGAGGCGGTGATCACCCTGCAAAGGATGCTATCCTTCAGGACCAACCTCGTGAGAGGATGCTACAAATCCAGGTCCAGTTGCCGCTTTTCCTCCAGAGTATGATGGAGAGTGGTAAACTGAAGTCTGCTGATTCTGAAGGTGTGACCTTCTTAAAACCAGCCTTTCTGTTTGGCGACCGATTAGTCTCTTCCGAGGCGAAGATATTGAAGATCAGAGAAGACTGGTTCTTTGCTGCTAAGGGCATGATGTTATACATGCGGCAGGTTGACCGCCAGTTGCCATTGACAGCCTTTTATCGTCTAGCTTCGAAGAGAAGGATGGGTTGGGAACTTACGCCTTCTCAAGGGGGTGCCTTGGGGGGCTCCCTTTCAATTGACACCACCTCGAACCAGCGAGACACCTTGACTGCTTCACGAACCGGTTCTTCGTTCAGTTACCGAGCTTTGCGTCCCGGGAGCATCTATAGTGAAGTCCCAAATGACACGTTTCCCTTCAGTGCCCCGACTTTTGCAAATCGGATGCTGACGTCGAAGGTCACGTATCCGACAGCTGGTTTTAGACTCGAAGGTTGGTGTCACTATATCCCAAAGTGGGACGAGTTGACTTCCTGGGTGCTTTCCAGGTTCAAAGTTGAGCTTAAAGAGATAGGGCTGACTGCCGCCATTCGGGCCACGCAGGCAGGCGTGGACCTCAATAAGCCGATGTTCCTTGCGCTGTTGGAGCTTTTTAACGCCCAGACTGGCAGCTTCTTTACTCCAGTGGGGGAGTTGGGATTGGCCCTTCATGAGATGTACGAAGTGTCCAAGCTTCCTTGGGGCTCGGAATCGTACGAGGAATATTTCCCATCGAATGAAGAGATCCAGGTCTTGGAAGATAAGGACCCGAAGATGATGGCCGTTTTCAAGGAGGTGACGAGCCATCATTATCTGATGCACCGGAGGGACAAGGGTAAGACCCAACCTCACGTGACTGCTTGGAGGACTATGTTTTTAGACAGGATTTGGCGGATCCTTCAAGGATCCGGTTTGCGACTCCGCAGGGCTTGACACCCGCGGAAGTGAGTTCTGAAATAACCCGGCTGGACGAGAGGACCCCACATTCAAATGAGAGCGGCAAGAACACGTACAGCTGTTTCTGGCACTGCGGGCACCGGATGTCATCTAAGGCAGTGTTGACGGCCTACTTGATGATATGGCTCCGGGATTGCATATTTGCAGGGGGATCCGGTGCTGTTGAGAGGGTACATCGGAATCTCATTTTGCCTGCAGTGAAGTTGGCCTTTGGACGACCTCTGGCTCTCCTCCCCGTGATGGTGTGCAACCTGCTGCGTGGTTTGAGGTCTTTTGCTGATGATGATCCACGAGAAAGGTAATAATGACAACTTTCCCCGGACCGAGCTGCCTTTCCATTATCTTATGGGGTGGCTGATCTTACATCATCCGAATGTGATGAGTCCTGGTCCTGAGGAGGACCATGTTGAAGGAGATGCCTTCATTCGCCGCTTCTACAAGAGGAAGTGGTCTTACACTGGCGTCCCCGTTTGTAGGAGGGTTTTGTCCTTCCTTCAGGGGTGGGAAATCGTGAAGGTTGGCCCGATCTTCAAGAATTTCGAGGCCGACCAGGATTTGGTTGATTCTGGCGAGGATGCGGTTACTTTGCCGAAATGGAGTTTTCGTTGGTTGCAGAGTATCCGGCCTTCGCATCTGGTCTACCGTAATCAGAACAGGTGTTATCTGGAACCGTACTTGCCAAGCCGATTTGCTCGTCAATTTGGCTACACTCAGCTAATGCTGCGGAATCCCAGTAGCAGTCTAGGCTTCATCGGGAGTTTGCTGGATGGAGCCCGGGCTGGCAGTATTATAACGCTGGATGTACTAGCGTTAAGTTTACCACACCAGTTCGCAATCCTCGGCCGTCGATCTTATATCCGGCCGCCAAGCTGTATTGCACTATGAATACTATGTCTCCTGGTTATGACAGGGAGACTAGTTTCATCTTTGGAACCCAGTTGGAAGCAACCACGAATATGTTGGTGGCAGCTCGGTCATATCGTCCGCCAGAATTAGCGGGGTATCGGGCTGCTGCTGTGGCACCAGTGAGAGACTCTATCGGGAAAAGACGGGCTGACACAGAAGCTGATTCTTCTGTACCAAAAAGGTCGAGAAGGACGTCGACCCCGAAGATTACGGAAATGCCACTTGTAACGCCAACGGGCTTAGCTCCCGCTGAGGTAAGGAGTGCTTCATAATTCCAGTTTTTTTTTTTGTCATTGTGGCGACTTATGCTCTTCTTCTTGTAGGGATTGAAGAAGAAGTCTCGTGCTTCGAAATCGGGCACCAGTAAGCCGAAGGAGGTGGCAGGCTCTTCTGAGGAGCGCATTCCACCAACGATGATGTCTCCTGTGGAGGAGGGTCCCGAAGATGTTCCCGCGGAGGTTTTAGTATCTCCTGACTTTGAAGTCGCAACAACTTCTGGGATAGTACCATCTGCCGTGGAGGCCTTGGACGCTGAGGGTCCTACAGACTCGAGGCATCCTGATGATGAAGTGGATTGGAGTTCGTCGCCTTCTGGTGACGTCCCTCCAGCGTTGCAAGGGTCCGTTGCGGGGGCAGCAGAAGCGGTGAGGATAGAGGAGAGGGTTGATTCCCCTCCTGGTCATGATGAAGGGAGGTCGGCTGAATCATTGCCGAATCCTACCTTGGCTTCAACCATGGACATAGAGATGGCTACCGATCAGGCGGTAGCGACAGATTTTGTCCCTGTAGAGGGATTTGAGAAGAGTGAGACCCTTCTGCCGGTCTTGTCTCCTGGGGCTGGCCAGGAGATAGATGTCGATCTCCCCGTTTTGCCGGGGGAGGTAGCTGATGCTGATAGAATGTCGGGGGTAGAAGTAGCCGTTGACGTCGGTGATTTCTCCGGCTTGAGAAGGGTAAGGGTGTGGAACCCTCTGTTGCTCCTTCTACTTGGGGTACTATCACGACGCATGCGCCGGCTCCTTCTGTTCCTTCGGCTCCTCGGGCTAGCAGTCTGGGCCCTGTTGATGAAGAGCCTATTGCTGCCGAGATTCAAACCTCTCAGATCGAGGTCGACGGATCTTCCTCCGGTCCGCAAACTGTAGTAGCTCCCTCAACTCCTGCTATGACGCCGCAGGTGCTGGCGGAAGCCGACGGGTATGTGAAATTCCTCGTCGAGGGAGTGTACAAAATGCTGGAGAAAGGTGTATCTGCAGTGGTAGATGCCAAGGGGAGCTTTGCGGCGGCAAAAGCTTTGGCAATGCCTTGTATCGAGCTGATCCGCATTCACCAGGGCCATGACCATATGGCCGAAATTCTGGAGGTTTCGGTGATGGAGCTGGACGAGCGGCTCGCGGAACTGCAGCGCATCCAACGAAATGACCTCTCGGTCTTGATAGATGCAGAGATAGGAAAGTCGATGGCTGAGATCGAGGCTTCCCATCGAGCCGAGGTGAGCAGTTGGGAGCGTGAAGTGGCTGGGACTGAGGCTGCGGCGGAGCAGCTGTCTCAATCTATGAAGAAGACGACGGAGAAGCGGGCTGCGGTGGATGCTAACATCGCAGAGGTTGATGCTCAGATGCGCCGTCTTGAAGACCAGCGGGCCCAACTTCAACTAGAGGCTGAGCGTATCCTGGCTGAACACGTGGCATTCAAGCAGGAGGAAACGACTCTTCTCAGCGGACCCTTGCTTTGGCTCAGCAGCGACGACAGCTTGATGAGAAGTATGAGAGTAAAACTTCCGCTGAGGCTGTCGGGTTAATGCGTCAAGAAGCCGAGCTGCGAGTCCAGGCGACTGTGGAAACTCGCACTGCCGACCTGAGACGTCGAGTCAGAGAACTCTCATCCCACCCTGGGAGGATCGGGGATTGTAGCTTCTCTTCTTTTTATGTGTTTTTTGCAACTCTTGCTGGGAAAATAGCGTATTTCTGTACTCCTTTTTAAAAAATAAAGAAATACACTATCTCTTGATGTGTTCATTTTTGATTTCATGAACTTGATGATTTATGTGGACCTATTATCTTTTGCGCACCTTGGTTTTTAGGTACAGATAATAAGTATAAAGGAACCAACATGTTTGCTCAGAGGTAATGTGGACATGGCAATCATTAGGTTCAAATGATAGAATCTTCCTACTCAGAGGTATTTATGGACGTGGTAGGAATGATCCTGGAGGATACGCTGAACAACTCAGAGGTAATGTGGACATGGAAGTTCTGCGATCAATGTACGACAACGTAGGAGTTGTTTGTACGGGATGTTTACTCAGAGGTAATGTGGACGTGGTAAACATGAAGGATAGCGTAAGCTCACGAAGTGTAAGGTTCCGCTTTGTAGGATGTAGAGAGACAACTCAGAGGTAATATGGACGTGGTTATCTTCTACGGAAGGATGCCACGGAACAGCTGGTTCCGGAAGCGATTGATTTTGTGAAAAGAGGTTATTTGGGGAAATACATGTCTTGGAGGATGTCAAGAGTAGTACTTCTTTAGGAACTTGCCGTTGATGGGCATTATGAACAAGTCCCCATTGGGTTTGGCGAGCCGGTAAGCACCGTTTGAGTATACCGTCTCGATGATGAAGGGTCCTTCCCATTTGGGCTCGAACTTCCCTGGTGTCTTGTGAGTTAACACCATTGGCCTTCTGACTGCTAAAACCAGGTCGCCAACTTGGAAAGTTCTTTGCTTGACCTTCTTGTTGAAAGCCTGTGATATACGGGCTTGGTAAAGTTCGATACGTTGTTGAGCTAGGAGACGCTTTTCGTCAAGTGCCTCCAATTCCCGCAGACGACGACGTTGATTGTCTTCTTCTGTGAGATCGTTTGTGATGGCCACGCGGAGCGAAGGTATCTGTATCTCGAAAGGCAGTACTGCTTCGCTCCCGTAGACCAGGGAGAATGGAGTGTTGCCTGTTGGGGTCCGTACCGTTGTGCGGTAGGCCCAAAGGCATTCGCCAAGCTTTTCGTCCCAGTCGCGTTTGTTGGATGACACGACTTTTTGAGTAGCCTGACGATAGTTTTGTTGAATGCCTCGGCCAATCCGTTTGCTGCCGGATTGTAGGCGGTTGAGGCCACGTTTTGAATGCGATTCTTGTCACAGAACCTGCTGAAAATGTGGCTGATAAACTGAGGACCATTGTCATGGATGATTCGCCGGGGCACCCCAAAACGGTAAATGACATGGTGTTTGATAAAGCTGACTACCCTGGAGCTTTTTACTTCTGCTAGTGGGACTGCTTCGCCCATTTGGAGAAGTAATCGGTGATGGCCAGGATGAAGCGGTTGTCCTCTCGATGAAGGAGGGGTGATTGGCCCTACAATGTCCATGCCCCAGGCTTCGAATGGCCAGGAGGCGACTGTAGGATGTAGAGGTTCAGATGGTGTATGTATGAAGTCTGCATGAAGTTGGCATGCATGGCACTTCTTAGCATATTCCACTGCGTCAGCAACCATGGTTGGCCAGTAGTAGCCCATACGTCGCAGTCGATCTTGCAACTTAGGCCCTGGTTGGTGAGCTCCGCAAGTTCCGTCATGAGCTTTTCGAAGAGCTTCGGCCGCTTCTTCGTTAGACAGGCATCGAAGGAGAAGCCCGTCGAAGGAGCGTCGGTACAGCATTTTAGTGGCTGTATCGTAGTAGAATCGAAGAGAGCGTCTCCTGACTGAGACGGCTTCCTTCGGGTCCTCTGGAAGGATTCCGTAGACAGCGAAGTCGATGAACGGGAACCTCCAATCTCGGACATTAACCCCAGTGTTTGTCGGCATGGCGTGAGCCATTTACAAACATAGGTTGTTTCTGGGACAAATCAAGTCTCGGCCAGTTACCGTGACATAGTGTTGAGTCCCAAGGGGCGCGGCCAATGAGGCTGCGAGGCCAGCTAGAGCGTCAGCCTCCAAGTTTTGTAGGCGGGGTACATGTTCGATGAAGAACCCAGTGAAGGTTGAAATGATGTTCAATGCAACTTCATGGTAAGGGATCAAATCTTCATGGCGAACCTCGTATTGCCCCCGAATCTGGTTTACGATGAGTTTCGAGTCGCCGTAGGCTTCCAGATGATCCACCCCCAGCTGTTGTGCTAGCTGGAGTCCCATGACGAGTGCATTGTACTCAGCAACATTATTGGAGCACGGCTTCGAAAGGGAGTATGCGCGCTGGATAACCAGCTGATCGGGAGAGACTAAGACTACCCCCACTCCTGCGATGATTTGGCCATTGGGGCCCGTTCTTGAGGCGCCATCGAAGAACATCCGCCAAACGGGGCTTCCTTCAGTGACGTTTGATTCTTGAACTTCATCCGGGATGTCTTCATAGAGTTTTGAAGATTCTGGGATGGGGTGTGCAGCTAAAAAGTCAGCCAAAGCCTGACCCTTGACTGCCTTCTGCGGGACAAATACCATGTTCTATGGTGTTAGTAGGATCGCCCATGTAGCCAGCCGAGAGTTTAATGACCCAGGCTTTGTCATGAGAACTCTGAGCGGATTGACTCGGGAGATGACGTGAATTGTCTGGCCCGAGACGTAATGACGAGTCTTCTGAATGGCAAACACCAAAGCCAAGCACTCCTTTTCAACGGGGTTGTACCGGTGTTCGGCCCCGATGAGTGTTCGACTGAGGTAGTAGATTGCTTGCTCGTAGCCTGCATCGCTGTTTTGAGCTAGCAAAGCGCCGAGGGAATGATCCATGGCACGGACGTAGAGGAGGAATGGTTTGCCGGCGACAGGTGCCACTAGGACTGGCGGGCTTGTTAAGTAAGCCTTGATGTCGTCGAAAGCCTTTTGGCACTCCTCTGACCAGACATAAGAGACTCCCTTCTTCATGAGCTGAGTAAAGGGTTGACATTTATCGGAGAGGTTTGCTATGAACCTCCGGATGTATGCCAAACGTCCCTGTAAGCCCTGAAGTTCTCGAAGGTTCTTCGGAGGGTCCATGTTAAGGATGGCTTTAGTCTTCTCGGGATCGACATGAATGCCTTTTGCAGTGATGACAAAGCCCAAGAATTTGCCGCTAGAAACCCCCAGGAAGGATTTAGCGGGGTTCATTTTGAGTTGATGTGCCCGCATGAGATCGAAGACCGTCTTTAGGTCCTGTAGGTGATCTCTTTTGAGGCGGCTCTTGACTGCGATGTCGTCAACATAGCACTCAACTGTCTTACGAAGATGTTGACGGAAGATGGTGCTCATAGCTCGCTGATACGTTGCACCGGCGTTCTTCAAGCCGAAGGGCATTACGGTGTAGCAGAAAACACCCTTTGGAGTCCTGAATGACGTGTGTTTTGCGTCATCGGGGAACATCTTGATTTGATTGTAGCCTGAATACCCGTCCATGAAGGACATGCGTTCAAAGCCACATGTGTTGTCGATCATTACATCGGTGATTGGGAGCGGGAATTCATCCTTCGGGCAAGCAGAGTTGAGATCCCTGAAGTCGATACAGACTCGTATCTTCCCGTTCTTCTTGGTGACAGGGACGACGTTGGATACCCAGTCCGGGTGTTGTTCCTCACAGATGAAGCCACTGGTCAAGAGTTTGTCCACCTCCTGATCGATGGCGTTCATGATGTCCGGGTGGAAGCGTCGCTGTTGTTGTTTGATAGGTTTGGCATCTGGTAAGATGTTCAACCTATGCATCGCGATCTGTGGATCGAGACCCGGCATGTCTTCGTAGCTCCAGGCGAAGACGTCGATATACTCCTTAGCGAGTTGGACTAAAGATTCTCGGTCTTCTCCTTCCAAGCTTTTGCTGATAAAGATGGGTTTAGAAGAAGACCCATCCCCGAGGTCGATTTGCTCGACTTCGTCTTCGGTGGGAGGTTCTCGTAACTCAAAACGAGACTCCCATTGTTCTCCTAGGCGTTGAGCCCAGGGTTCCTCTTCGAAGGGTTCCGGCGGTTGGCCTTCGCCTTCATCTTTCTGAGGTTGCGCCGATGTCATGTTAGCTGACAGCACTTTCCTGAAGACTGATCCGATACTGGTATCGGAATCCCACGTCGATGCTTCTGATGAGTGGGAATGTTCTATGTCTTCTGCGTCTGAACTCTCCGGAGTTGATGGCGGCGTGACATAGCCTAACCCCCGTCGAGTCCGATTATAGTAATCCTGTGGCTTCCATTGGGCATCGAAAGCCGGACAGGGAGATGCCGACCCTTGCCGTAGTTTAGGCCTTTGTTGCTTTTCAGGTCGTAGCCCATCTTTTGATGTGCTTAGCCGCATCCGTGTATCGATAGACTTGTACTCTGCCGGTATCAGGTTCGGGCTCGATCGACGGGAGGTTCCGACGACGCTCGATTTTGCCCGAGATGATGGTGCCCTCGTCTCGGCTTCGTGGAGGGACTATGAAGACTCCTTGAGACGGGACTATTTGATTATGGTAGACGGTCGTTACTTGTGTTTGCAACGACCGTAGAGCGTTGTCTAATGTATACATGGCATTCCAGTGTGGAAGACAAGAATAATTGAAAGACACTCTATTATTGATAAAGTACGAGATTTTATCCCGTAGGATTACATTGTCGAAGGAGGGTGCGTCTACATCGGCAGAGATATATTCGCCAAGCTCCTCGTCTGTAAGCACTGGGGCCGGATCAGGAGAGTCCTCCACCGCTACGACTTTGGGGTCTGAGAGGGTTATGTGAGCCCTCTCCGGCATCTTGGAATGACTGCGGCGGCTTGCCTTTAAGACGCACCTTGAGGGGTGCCTCGGTTGCGCCTTCGATGAGTGGCGCCTTCCCTTGTAATTTTACCACTAGGGGAGCCGCTGTTTGTGGTGGCTTCCCCTTGAGGCGTATCTTCAGGGGGCTTCGCGAGCTAGCGCTTTTCCTGATAGCTTGATGCTCATTGGAGGCGCCTTCTGGGGTGGTCTCCCTTTCAGACGGATTTTCAAGGGGGCGTCAGGAGTCACTTCGGGTTCCAAGTCCGGCTCTGTTGTCGTCTCTGCTTCATCATCGGCGTCATTGGCTTCCTCTTCGACAAGTGGCTTGTACAAGTCGAAATCGGTGAAGTAGGCCTCAATCCCTTTGAAGGGATCGATATCCGCAAACTCCGTCCGGATGACGCCGTTGGTGGATACATATTTCATGCATTGGTGGAGCGTGGAGGGCACCACCATGTACTCATGTAACCATGGTCGTCCGAGTAAGATGTTGTAGTTGACCTCGGCATCCACCACATAACAAGTCACCTCAGTTTTGAGGCTGCCGATGTGACACTTCAGCCGGATCTTGCCCAGTGGCTCGCTCTTGCTGGCGTTGAAGCCGCTGATGGTCGTATTGGAGGGTGCTAGCCGGTACATTGGGATCCCCAACTTTGATAGCAGCGCCTTTGGAATGATGCTTAGGGAAGACCCCGGATCGATGTGAATCCTGCTCACCTTTACCGAACCGATGTATCCTGTGTAATACAACGGTCGGTTATGTCGGTGATGCTTGAGCAGCATGTCTTGTTGGGTGAAGGCTATGTTTGGGATAACTTCATCCGCACAATGACAGTGTGCACAAGTAGTTGGGAGGTCTTCAGGCTGCTTGACCTGACTGAGAAAGGATTCGGCATCCTTCAGAGCTTCGCAAAGAGCTTCTCGGGAGTCCTTGGAGAGACGCAGGAGCTCGAACAGAGACAGGCGTGCAGGAGTACTGGCCAGTTGTGCCAGGATGTCAAAATTGTGGGGCTTGGCTAGCCCCGAAGCATTTTCTTTCCGCAGAGGTCTGTCGAAGCGGGCCTCCACTTGCTTTTGTTTATTGGCTGCCGAGGGCTTGGATGGACCCTCCTCAGGGATGGTGCCAGGAGGCACCACTTCGGCGGCAGCTTCACCGGGCTGGAAGTTCTGTTGTGCACGCGTCTGCACAGGAAGCGCCTCTTCCGTTGAAGAAGAGACCGTGCGGCAAGACTAGATCTTCCTGCCTTTTGCTTTGGAGGTAGGGCGTACCTCCGGTTGAGTTACCTCGGAGACGAGGTCGGGGTGAACCCAGAGGACCTCTCCTCGAGATGTGGTGAGTGGGACAAGTCCACTCACATTGTTACGGGTGGGTGGCAAATTCACCACCTCCATTGTCGCCTTAGGGATGGGGATGACGCCATCTTGTGTGGTAGTCGGCGGCAAGGTGCCAAACTGAAGTGACACCACATTAGCTGACACCGTCTTCTCTTCGTAATCGACGGAAATTACATCCGTATTGATCATGCGCTGAATGTAATTTTTGAGGACGTAGCAGTCCTTAGTCGGGTGTCCGACAAACCGATGGTAGTGACAGTACCTTGGGTTGTCCACCTTCTCGACTTCATCGGGCCGCTTCGGGTCCGGAAGCTTGATCTTGTCACCCTGCTTCAGTATCTCAAAGAGTTGCAGGGTGTCGTCATCATTGAATGAATAAACCTCCTTGGGTCTCGGTGCCAATGGAGGCTTTTGAGTAGGCGCAGATGCGCCCTTCGAGGCATTAACTGTCAATGCCTGTTTCCCCTTTGTTTCTCGTCCGGAATTGTTGGTTGCGGACTTTTTCCCCTTATCGTCAAAGGCGGGGAAGCTAACACCCAGAAGACGTGCATTGGCCGCCTTCTTCTCTGCAGCTTCAGCTTCAATGATTAGGGAGCTCCAATCGGGAGGGGGGAGTAGAGTTAAGCCAGAGCTTTACTGCAGGCAGTATGTTCATACTGCAAGCGGAGAGAAGCGCATGGTTCTGGCATGCCTGGAGGTAACCTGAAGCAGGCCTGACGGAAGCGTTCGATGAATGCCCGAACCGTTTCCTTGTCCTTCTGGCGTATCTCAATGAGAGACGCCATCGTCATGTCCTTCCCACCGTCGTAGAAGCGGTCGAGGAAGAGGCGTGTCAGGTCGTCGAAGGACGATATGGAATTATCGGGGAGGCTGCAGTACCAGTCATACGCCACCCCTTTCAGGGCCCCAACAAAGATGCTGGTGAGGGAGCGCGTCCTCCTTCGGAAGATGCCCTGTCTGCGACTGGAAGTACGTCAAGTACCGTCGTGGAGAGTCCTTCCCGTCATACGGCGTGAGTGTCTGTGGTTTATACTTTGGGGGATAAACCACCTTGTTCCACTCAAGGGGATAAGGCTGGGGAATGCCCATCTTCTGGCGTTCCTCCTGCCTGTTCTTGGACTCGAAGCGCTCCCGCAGATCTTTGATCATTTCGACCACGTCCTCCGTGGAGCTAGGAGCCGGGGAAGGAGGTACCACCTGGAGTGGAGCGTTTGAGGGCTCCGATGTCCGGGGTGCTTCTGTGTCTGAGGGTGTCCGCTGGAGGGGCACACTCGACTCTCCATTAGCTCCTGGGTCGGGGACCATTTGAAGGTGTCCTGATCAAGGCCGACCGCATCTCAAACACTGCTTGAGTCAGTGCTTGCATTGAGGCAGAGAGGGTTTTGAGTCCTCCCTCTAACGAGTCTATGCGCTGGACAATGTCCTGTGGCGGCGCATCAGCCTCAAGATCACCCCCGGTCATGTATACTGTCATGACACGGCCGGAAGTGGATGGATTAGTTGAGGCTTCGCTCTCAGCCTCACTCTCATGTGGGGGAGTTACTTCTCCTGGTGTTTGGCCACCCCCAGCCACATTCTGGAGTTCGTCTTCGACAGGCGCATCTGCAAGGGCCTGACTGCCCTCAGCTCTGTCTTGAAGGGCCTCTTCATTTTCAGCACTACCCCCGGCGGTGTCTTGGAGGACATCGTCATTTTGAGGGGCTTCAGGGAGGCCATCTTCGCTTTGATGAAGATCCGCCGCAGCTGTGCTTTGGTCATCTTCGTCTTCGGAAGGAGGCTCGACAAGGGTCTGGCTACCCCCAGCTTCCTCCAAGGACTTCTTCCTCGACCGAGTGCCTTCGAACATTCCAGAGGTCGTGACAGCTGCCTTGGTTTTCCTCGGCTGGCTTTTGGATGAAGACGAGGAATTGGCAGTCGTCTTCCGGACAGATGAGGAATTGGAGATCACGTTGCATGACGCAATCTTTAGTTCCTCTTCTGCTGACACCTTCGTCCCAAGGCGATGTCGAAGGGGTGTCGATGATTATAGCCATTGGAAGACCGACTGCTTTGGCGGTACTGCCGTCTTGCAACAGCAGTTGATGGTGACCACTGCACAAGTGTGCCCCGTGAGAGGCGCATCGTGCTTGTTGGTCAACTCTCCTGACCGGCGCTTGTGAGTGATCACGTTGTGCAAGTCGTTGGAGGAGAGTGCTACCCTCACACCCCTCTCAGGCGCATGGCAGGGCCAAGCGCCGGGGTGGTCGGGTGAGTGCTGCGCCCCCTGATCTAATACCAAGCAGGCATCACGATCAGTAGTGGGGGAACCACAGCATTTGAAGTGACTTGAACGGACCTCGAACGCACAACCAGAGGAGGCGCGGGAGTTCAAGACCACAGAGTTTGCCTCTCTCGGCTTGGTTGTGCACGCAGTGAATGCGCCCAAGCGAGATGAGGACTTTGAAGGTCGACTCGTTGTCAGTGCAGAAGCACTTGAGTCAACCTTGTACAGCTTGCCATCGGCAGCGCGCGTGATTGTATGCGCGTGCCTCTGGCCGGCTGCTGGCATAGCACGTTTGTGGCGCATGGCCCGTGCCGCCTTAGATTTCTTCGTACCAGCCCGCTGGGGCGCATAGTACTCAGCATCCAAATTCTCCTCGCCATTACAGCGAGTGAGTCTGTCAAAGACAGAGGCTCTTTGTGGCGCATCAGAAGTGATGCGCGGGGCATTGGCTGCGCCCCTGCTCCGTCGACGTATCTTCCTCGCCTGAGAGGAAGATGGCTGGGGAACGTGGTCAGCCGCACGCTTCCCCGAGAGATGCGCTGCATCGACGGGCGCACCTTGACTGCTGAGGACGTCAGCAGGAAGGGAAGGCTGGACGGGCGCATCCCCTTCAACGGTGGTGCCCAAGGCGTCGACTTTGCGCACCCAGGCTGCGCGGGTCTTCTTCGGCTTCGACAGCCGCTTCGAAGGACTCGCACTTCCTTCAGAAATGAACTCCTCGTACGCCTGTTGATTGAGGCGCACTACCAGCGTCCTGTGGAAGGAGCCCACCTTCACGTCGTCGGCCTGTGACACAACCTTCTCGGTAGAGGAGAAAGAAGTCCCCAGCAGAGTCGCCAGCTTGTTTGCCATTAAAATTGTTTTGATTGAAATCTTAATACAAACAGAACAGTGATACAATATAGGACTTAGATGTAGTCCTAAGAGTACACTTTTGTTTAAGCTGGGTCCTTAGTGCCAATGGAGCGAGTGGTAATGCGTTAACTCCGTTGACCGGCTGACGGCGGTTATCGGTTCTCTGAAGGTGTTGATTGCTCTGGGTGCTGGAGCTTGCTGAGAGGAGTAAGACATTGAGTGTCTAGAACTGCCTCTCTGGTGATTCTCTGTTGTGGATTCTTTTTGTGAGTCTTATGTTCTGAGTCTCTGTCTGTGTGTGAAGGAGATGACCCTTCTATTTATAGTTTTGCAGGCTGGCTGCTCATGCGCGCATGTAGGATGCGCCGGTGTGGAAACGCCACGTGGAGGTTGCTGATGGAGGCGCATGGATGCTGCGCCCTGATCGGGGGGAGAACTCTTCATACTGCTGTTGTGAGCCGGCACGTAGCAGAGAGAAGATCTTTCCGTTGCTGAAATCTTGGATGAGTTGAGTCAAAAGACACGTGTCGTCGACTCATGGTTCGAAGATCTCGGATTTGGTGGAGAGAAGTGATCTGGTGAGCTGCGCCTTGGATTGGGCGCAGGAGGAGGCTGCGGCTCATAACCTTTAGGAGTTACAAACCATTTGGGGCGCATGGCTTTTGAGGCGCATGCAGGCGACTTTCCTTCTGTCTTTTGGGATCAGAGATCAGTCTGGGGCGCATGGCTTTTGAGGCGCATGCAAAACTTCAACCGGAGACTCTTCTTCTGTCTTTAGGGATCAGTGAAGGGTCTGAGGCGCATGGCTTTTGAGGCGCATGCTGGTTTGGACGTATGGCCGTAGAGGCGCATGCGGGTGTGGACGCATGGCCGTAGAGGCGCATGCGGGTGTGGACGCATGGCCATAGAGGCGCATGCGGGTAGCCACGTGGCAGTAGCCGTCGGAATAGAGTCATGATGATGCTGACGTTGCCGACGCTTCGTTTTCTGAATAAAGCTGTCAACTGTTCAGACTTTGGGAGGCGTGCTGCCAACTCTGTCAGTTCAGCATTTAATGTTGGTGACGTTCGATGGACAGCTGAGTAGGCACGTCGGTTGGCGTTCCACTCGGTATGGAGATGTGTGGGGGCGCACCCTCTATAATGCGCCGAGTACTGTAGGGCGCGTCTGTATGATGCGCCTGACGCCGAAGGGCGCGTCCGTGTGATGCGCTGTCTGGCTGGCGCATCGGACATGTCTTTTAATGATGCGGCTGTCTCGCTCTTCGAGTGCTATAAATAGCCGTTTGGCTGAATTCGAGGCGTCCGGTTCATCCATTTAATGTAAATTCATTGTACGAAATTCGGAGGGCCATCCACTTGGCGCGTGGGTTTGATCTGCCCGGCCTATAAATAGTGGCATGGAGAGAAGATTTGCTTCTCATTCCCTCACGTACTTCCAATATGAATTTGAACATACGGGTGCATTCTGCTGACGAAGTGCTCCCGAGGGTGAAAATGAGACGCTGTGTTGTCTTCGATGCACTTGAAGGTGACTGTTACATCCAAAAGGCGGAGTCGAGGGCTTCTGAGGCAGGCGGAAGGTGCCTGTTGCATCCAAAGATAAGGATGCTCGAGCCTCGTCTCCGTTATTCCGGAAGAGCCGTAGATCGGAATGGCGGTGCAAGGCTCTCTCTTCCTGCAAAGTGGGGTTTCCCCACTTTGATCGTGTCGAAAGCTGCTCCTTTAGCCATGGTTTCGATCACGGTCTTCCTTCGGCTTTGGAGGCTCTTTCGAAGCCTCCCCTGGCCACGGCATTTGCGGTGCTCTTCTCTTCCTTGGTTCCAGCCAGAGGGTTAAATGCTTTGTGTCGAAGCATTTATCGGGCGAGCCTGGTTGGAAGAGCGGTACATAACTGGGCTCTGCTCGGCCAGGTGAGCCTGGCTGGAAGAATTTGGCTGAAGGGATGCACATAACTGAGGTGCTGAAGAGATGATGGGATGCGCCTGGATGGAGGCGCATGATATCTGCTGCGCCTCACTGGTGGCACATAGTGATGCTGCACCTATCTGGAGACGCATGGTGGCCTTTGCGCTTATTTGAAGGCGCATGATGGCCGCTGGCTGTAGACTTTAGGCTCTTTCCTTTGTAGGAATTCTCCTTTGTACAACCTTTTCTAGACATGTAATAGACTTTTATATATAAATAAAAAGTCCTTCTTCAAATGTCTATAATTATTGACTTTGCTGTGAAGTTCTTCATCTGAGTTCTGGCGCATGTAGTGTCTGGCGCATGGGCTTTCTGGTTGTGAAATTCCATGCTTCTACAATATGCATCAGCAAACCAAGAAGTCAATAACATACAGACATCTACCAGCAACGGGTGGCCGCACATCCCCTACAATAGGAGCTTGCTCAACGATGACGGCTTCAGAGGCCAACTGCTTCCCTTTGGCCTGTCGAGTAGCCTTCCCGGCTTGTCTTGCCGACGATATTCTAGTCCGCCTTACAGTCACTACAGCCAGTCGGGTGCTAACCGCTACCCCAATAGTCTTTTTGTAGCTCGTCACAGGAGCTTTCGGGAATCTTGATTTCTTGGGGGCCATGGCGGGAAAAGTTAGGGTTTGAAAGAGGAAGAAGACTCTAACGAAAAGCTTCTGTGGGAAGGTAGAAGAAAGCAAGAAAGTTAGAAAGTTTTTCTCTCTTTCCCCAACGATCCCTACTTATAGGGTGCAACCACGTCAGCAAAAGAAGACGAAACGCTTTGTGATCGAGAAAACTCTTCGAACAACGTGAGAACGAAAAGTTGGGATCATGATGACCATTTTCTAGAAACGAGGAATTAAGATCAACTTTAATGAAGTGACGGCTCAAGGCATTTAATGCTGAAGCCTAAGCTTGACGACAGCCTGTCAGTAGGCACGCTGAGCATTCGCTCGAAAAGGACACGTGTCATGCTTCTGTTCAAAGTATTCCGAGCTTGATTCAAGTTCGAATACTTTAAAGGGGGTCTTATAGAAGCATAAAAATATCCAGACATATCAAAAGCGCAGGTAGTGTTCTCGCAACACAAAGCTTCATAAAAGCGCAGGTACCTAAAAGCGCAGACAGAAGATCAGAAACCATAGTTCATAAAAAGCTCTTTATTAAATCATGCCTACAAAGATCTATTATAGCTTCATCATGATTACAAGAAAAGAGCTTTGCCTACAAGGATCTATTATAGATTCATCATGAAAAGAACTAAGGCATCTAAAGATCTACAAGAGGGTTAATCTCCACAGGCACCATACAAGGGGGTTAATCTTCACAGACGTGCAGCCCCCCAAACGCACAGCGCTGTCAGGGCGAGCCGCTTCCTAAAGCAGCTGTTGGCCCGAGCGAGAACTCAGTCCACAGCACAGGCCGTGCCACCGCCGTTGAGCAGGGCAGAGCACAACCTGTGGCTCTTCGGATTGGCAACCAATCTAAAACCAAAAGCTTGGATCTCGAAGACCTCCAAGACATTGTTCTGGTTCAAACTCCTTATGCCAAATGCTCAAGTGCATCTTGAAACTCAGTAGCAGTTCTTCAACAAAGGCATAGCTCCTTTTAACGAAGGGATCCACAACCATCAGCCAACTTGTGCAAGGCCAATAGCCGTTCGAAGATAAGTCAGGATCGAGCATAGCGTTTGGAATGCTAATGGAGAAAGACGGCTCTTCCAAAAACTTTCCTTTATATAGGGTGAGTGTGGTCCAACCAATATGCCACGTGGCCGTTAGTCTAAGATGCCCAAATTAATGGGATAAACCTAGAACTCAGCACAACGAACCTCATTTAATAGGTTCATTTTTTAAGTCCTAGGCCACAGACTTCTTAAATTTCCCAAAAGACAATGACAGTTAAAGAAGAGTATGACCGAATCGTCCATCAAGAAGAGCAGTCATTAATCGCTTTTAAAGACTTTGACAAAATCTAGCTCCTTCGATTCAGAAGCACAGCCTCCCGACTAAGCTCTCGCATCGACTCAGAAGCTTAGCCTCTTTGTTGCGTCCTCGCTTTGACTCAGAAGACAGCTAGCTCACTTCCTCATACTGCACCCTCGCTTCAACTTAGACGCATAGTAGCTCTTTCGTCTTCAAGACCTAGTCTACTCGTCGCCCGAAAGCACAGTTACTTTGTCGCTTGAAGCACAGTCCACTCGTCGCCCTAAAGTACAGTGACTCCGTTGCCTGAAGCACAGTCCACTCATCGTCCTAAAGCACAGTGACTCCGTTGCCTGAAGCTCAGCCTACTCGTTGTCCTAAAGCACAGTGACTTCGTTGCCTGAAGCTCAGTCTACTCGTTGCCCTAAAGCACAGTGACTCCGTTGCCTGAAGCTCACTCTACTCGTTGCCCTAAAAGTACAGTGACTCCGTCGCCTAAAGCACAAACCCGCTCATGCCCAGAAGCGCAGTAGCATCAAAAGCTCCGTCAGAAGCGTAGCTCGTATAGCGGTGCAGCCTTACGAAGTGACATGGATTCACATGGCCAGATGGATGCATATAGCATTCAGGATACCACCCTATCGGTTTGTTTAAACTACTGTTCTTAAGATAAGACAGAGTTTGATTCTGTTGATAAGAGCAATATCTTATCAGTTTGTTTAAACTACAGATAAGGACGAAGGTTGTTCTTATGGACGAGAGCCATATCCAACTAGTTTGTTTAAACTAATGACCCTCTAAGATAAGACAAAATCCAACTTCGAGGATAGGAACAAAATCTCCGCAGGTTCATTCGATCGACAAGTAAGCACACGCCACGTGTCGTTTATTCATTTATGTTGATAACTCCCCAAAGATCTTGATAGAAGAGAATTCTCGTGCCTGCTACGTGTCAGCTCAGTAGTAGCCTTCACCGTGATCTCCTCAAGATTCTTCTATATCTTCCAATGCAGCATATCTGCACAATCCTTATTCATATTGCATATGTTCTCCCCTATAAATAGAAGGAGTTTTCCTTCGATAAGAGGCTTCGAAATCTTCAACTTCGGCATCCTCTTGATTGGTAACCCTAGAGTTTCGATCACCAACACCAAAGCCAAAGCAAGTTCATCTCGTCCTCAGATCGTCAACGGAGTAAAGGAGCCGCTGCAGTGCTCGATCTCCACCGTCACACTTTTCCAGAAATTTTGTACTTAGATCTCCTGTTTAGGAATCAATTGTACTCTTTTTACGTTTAAAATACAAAAAGTTCATATAACCTTTGGTCATGGCAAACAAACACGACGATAAACTTATCCAAGAAGGGTCGAAAGACTTTATTCATTAGATTCATAAAAGCTGTCGGAGGATTAGCCAAACCAAACAGCATGCCAAAAAGTCATAGTGTCTATATCTTATACGGAATGCTAACTTTAGGACACCTTCGGGCTTGATCCTCAATTGATGGTATCCCGAACGAAGATCAATCTTTAAAAACACGGTCGCTCCCTGTAGCTGATCAAACAGATCATCTATCCTTGGTAGAGGATACTTATTATGAACAATTACTTTATTCAGCTCTTGGTAATCGATGCACAGTCGAAACATCCCATCTTTCTTCTTTACAGACAATACCAGAGCTTCCCATGGTTATACCCTTTAGCGAATGTATCATTGGTCCAGTAATTCTTGTAGGTGCACTTTTAATTTATTCAATTCTACCGAGCCATCCTTTATAGCGCCTTCTGTATCGGGCGAGTATACAAAAAAGTATCAATTGTAAACTCAATCTCCCTGTTCGACGGCATTCCAGGTATCTCGCCTGGAAACACATCAAAAAATTCTACCATAACTTCTGTTTGATCTGAGTCTGCATCCTTTATCCGAGTATCCCGAACAGAAATAAGGTACCCTTCATACCCCAAATTGTAACACCCAGTCCCAACATACGTAGGGCTAGGCATACAAAATATGCTAGCTGCATACATACGAAGAATACTCTAATATATGGAATCCCCGTGTGCGTACATAATCTGTAAATAACAAATCATAGGCCAACCACAGATAATCTACATCTCATCCATAGAACACAAGAGATAAGCAATAGTCCAGATAGAATATAAAAAAGAGTCAAAAGATATAATCGGGTGGAAACAAATCCACTACCAAATAGCTATAAAAAATAGTCTGAGATAACTAGAGTCCGACCTCCTAAAACAAAATTAAAAAAATAAAAGATGTCCACTATAATGTCTCAAGTCATGACTAAGAAACTAGATCTCGGAAGGCGAAACCTCATCAACTGTGAAAGATGGATCCAATGCAGAACCGTACTCCTGGGGAACGTCCTAGTCGTCTAAGCCTGGAGAATTCACCAGGTCCTCAAAGGAATGTAACAAAATATAAGAAACAATATGCCATATAAACTGTTAATTAAATAAAGATGCATGTAATTGGGTACCTAACCATTCACATTGTGGTTATGAAGTTAAGAACAATCCTCCAACACATGTACCAGGGGCCTACGTTCGTAATGCTCCATGAACGTCAGAGGGAATTAGTACAGTAGGGTATCAGTATATGTGTTCCCGACGGAGCTCATAGGGTATAATGGATAGTGCATACTTGGCCCATACGTCAAGAAACTGTTCTCCCTACCCAACGCCTATCTATGTCATCTCTATACATACGTGAACCTCTAATAACTGCCAACTCCACTAATCATGCAATTCTATCGACAGTTAACTCCTATCCGTCGCACATCTCATACGTATCGATGGCCAGCCTACGCGAGTCCGTGTCCTACATGTGATGCATAACTATGATAAACCAAGTGTCCGGCAATAGATAGACAATACCTCACTCAATGGGTAGTCAACTATACTAGGTCAATGCAAAATAATAAGCCAAAATAGTCAAACGACTATGCAGTTGCTCGCACCGAAGTATGACTTGGTGCGCAGTGTGATCGAAACATGTAGTATATACTAAAACTGAATAAAAATAACATAAATAAAATAGCAATAAATGGCAGAATATATTGGCAAGGTGTCTTGTCTGGAGGTGGTGCATAAATAGCAAAGTCCAGTCACTCAAATCATCATAATCAAGAAAATAAAAAGTCAACTCCCACAAACATTTTCGAATGCTGAGATAAACATCACGAATTTTTGCTATAAAATAAATATCTAAAATTGCCTACCCATAAGCCCATTCTGGATACAGGAGGAAAATCGTAATTTTGAGTCAAAACAATGTCTGTCGTTGGACCCGCTTTGTACCAAAAAGCATGCCAATACCTATGGTCTCTAAAGTCATCAAATTATATGCCTACATGGGTGCAGTTTGACGATACGAACTCAATCGTATGTCTAAAGTTGGATTCCGATGGGCCGTGCACAAATTTGCCCTTGGATCGGGTCGCGGGCTCGCCAAATTATCGTTCCGGTCGACAATCTCAGAATTGGTCCAAACTTGGCCCACAGGACCAAAAAAATGACATGAGTCCAGTGGCATAGGTTTCATCTTGAGATGATAAACATGTACGAAGTTGTGGGCTAGTTTGGAAATGGGACGATACGGGATATCTCGATCGATACGCCTCGATTTCGTCGTACAAACACAGCGACATCGAGTTTCGTCGAATCCCAAACGTCTGTAAAATTGATACGCACCTTTCGATGCTTTCGGTTCACGACCATGTCACCCAATTTATCGGGGCGCACGTCGTATCAAATTTTTTTTCTAAATTTTTAATAGCTTGAAAACAGTTTTTTTCAAATTTGGAAAATCGATTTCTCAACGCACAGTCGTCGAAGTTGACTTCTATAAAAAGGTTTTTGTTGCCCTATATGTTGTCTAGTACTATTCCTAATTATTTTTTGAAATCTTCTTAATTCAATTCAGAAAATGCCTTCCAAGTAGGGTGTTTGAAATTAGTACTAGGCTTTGTTTCGGTCAGATTATCGACGATCGTGCTTCAAATTTCTGATCAATCTAATGGGTTATAACTAAATCCCTTTAAAGTGGTTCGAAGGGGGTCTCATAGGCTTTACCTAGGATTTATTAGATCAAAAACTTATTAAGTAGAATCAAAGAAAAGTAGGGGTGAACTTGAGTACCTGGCTGCCATTTAGAGAACATAGTCCTTTGTTCAGTGGGGATCGTCAGCATGCAGGCAGTCGACGGCGGAGACAGGTGATGGAAAGACACAAAGTGTCGGGGCTGCTCTGGTGTCTGTGGTTGCAAGCTTTAGAGGGTCTTTGATAGAAATTTATGAAGAAACTCTTTGCGTGTTCGAACGTATATATATAGTGTTAAAAATCCTATTTATGATTGGTTTTGAATTGATTGCTGGCTAGATTTGGATTTTAGATTAGGTCGAATTGGTAGAGAATTAGACTAAGAAAGGATTTGTGAAGATTTGATAGTATTCAATAAGATTTGAATAGGATTCAAATATATTATTCCTTATGCGTCCTCGAGAAAGGTTCTGTACTGTTCCTATGGGAATAATAAAAGAAGTTATTATCTTTTCTTTTTCTATTTAGCAATATATGTACATATAGCTTTATACTTATATCTAGATCACTATATATACATATATGCACACTAAAAATAATTTCTAAAAATCTAAAACTAAATAAATACTTATAAAGTATTCTTAGTAAAAATAGTTTGCAAGCAATATACTAGGCATTAACAATTATCTAGCTAGTTTAATATAAAAATCATTTAATTATTTACTAACTATTTAATGAATATGAAAATACCATAAAATATTAATAAAAATTTATGAAAATTTATGAAAAAGTAGGGGGTTTACATCCTACCAAACTTATAAAAATTTTCCTCGAAATTAGAACTAATTGTTTGCCATTGATCGTCGTAGAACGGAACAATTTTATAGGAGGACTGAACTTGACTCACAATTACAAACTCGCTTGTACAAAAGAGAGCCTAGGAACAAAACCTAGGAAAAGCAATCTAAGTACAATTATTTAGTTTTCTAGGGGTGATGGTAGAGGCTCGGGAAAGTGTTATCAACTCTGCCTTACTCCTTGTATGATCGGACGTAACCTCATCTCCGGTGAAGAAATGCTCTCTGAAGACAAGAAGGGAAGAGTCTGCTTTTGAGCTTTGTGTGCTTTTCTATGCGTATCTCTCTGTGCGCTTACAAGGGAATAGCACCTTGCTATTTATAGGAATTCATGAGGAATGGGATGTACAGCCATATAGAAAATTTTGGGCCACATTCTTATAACTGTTCCTCGAGACTCGGTTTATAGTGGACAGCTGGGGATTGGTTAAGATTGGTCATGATCTGTTTGTTGCAGTAAATCAGAACTGTTAAGACTTGGTCAATCTCTGCCACGTATCTTAACTACTATTCTGTGGTGAGCCACATGAAGGATGTATCATGGCTGAGCTGCATGAAGAACTGTCTCATAATCCAGCCGCTTGGAGGACGTCTCATGATCGAGCCGCATGGAGAATGTCTCATAACCGAGCCGCATGAAGGACGTCACATAATCGAGCCGCATGAAGAATGTCTCATCACCGAGCTGCATGAAGGATGTCCCATGACCGAGCCGCATGAAGGACGTCTCATAACCGAGCCGCATAAAGAATGTCTCATGACCGCCGCATGAGGAATGTCTCATGACCGAGCCGCATGAGGAATACCTTCTGATCAAGACGCATGAAGGACCTGACCGAGCCGCATGAGGAATGTCTCATGATCGAGCCGTATGAGGAATGCCTTCTGGCCGAGCCGTATGAGGCCATCTCATGACTGAGCCGCATGAAGGATATCTTCTGGCTGGATGGGTATGGGGGCCCTAGAAGAGGTGTTGTGCCGAATGTCATGATTTGAGAGAGTTTCGTTTGTCTCCCTTTTGACTTCTAAAAAAATAAATTTGATCGACCCTCCTCCTTGGCGAGTGCTGGCACTGCGGATTATGGATCTCCTTGGTCGAAGAGATTTGACGGTGGACTCCTTCAGAAGATGATGCACTTGACTGAGACGATGCGCCTCACTGAGACATCTGAGTACTGCATCTAGTTGAGAGCAGACCGTTACAACGTCTTCAATTGGCATTATGTTTCCGTGATGATGTCGAAAAGACACAGTAGGTTGCAGTCGCTGGAACACAGACTACCTTGGTAGTGGGGCCACTGTCTTGTGGAGCGGCAGTTGATGATGGCTTGGGTGCAGTGATATTCTGGAAAGGGCTCATCGCACGCCATGGTTGCTTCTCTCTTCTTGCATTTGTAAATGACCACCTCTCGCAAGTCGAGAGCAGATTGATCTACCTTTACATCTGTTTTGGGCCCAGGTATCCCGAGCTCCCAGGTGCGTAGGTATCATATTGCTCCCTGGTCTGAGGCTAGTAAAAGCACTTACTCTCGATCATTGTAGGAAGACTTTTAGGACCATCATATTTGCTCCTTGATCTGAGGCTAGTAAAGCTGTACTCTCGATCGTTGTAGGAAGACTTTTTGGATCATCATATTTGCTTCCTGATCTGAGGCAGTAAAGTACTGCACTCGATCGTTGTAGGAAGACTTTTGAGAACCACCGTATCCGTTGTCGTCGGGGGCTGGACACGGGCGGTTTTGTACAACTTTCCATCAAAGGCCGTATAACAGTTAGCGGGACTCTCTGATGGTTAGTAGCTTGGATAGTTCACTAGGCTTGTTGGGCCACTGCCCTAGACTTCTTTGACTTAGCACCCGAAGGTGCGTAGTAGGAAGAGTCCAAGTTGGAAGAAGGGAAGGGAAGTTGGTGCCCTTTTTAAAGGAGGCAAGGGGGCTCTATTTATAGAATGGAGTGAACCCTTTCTTCTTCTCCTTTCTGATGTGGGACTAAAAGCAATATTTTCTATGCTTCTATAGGACCCCCTTCAAAGTTTTCAAATTGCAAATTTGGAATACTTTAAATAAGAAGCATGGAAAATAGAGTTATTTCGGTGTGGCAATCCTATCAGAGATAGCTTGGACGTGATAGATTTGGGTACTTCTGGGAGTTTTATGTGGACTTATCATCCTTGTCGTACCTTAGTTTTAGGTATGGATAATAAGTTGAGAGAGGGAACCATCATATTCACTCAGAGGTGGTGAGAACATGGTAAATATGGGGTTGATGGTAATGAGGACGTGGTGGGAGTGGACTCAGATGAGGATACATAGAACAACTCAGAGGTAATATGGACGTGGAAGTTCTACGTAACGGGTAATGAATGCCACGGAACAACTGGGTTCCAGAAACATATGATTGTAAAAAAAGGGTGTATATTCTGGAGGACCTAATACAGCATTAGTGGTCAACAGTAGATATTTGTCGACCTATTATCCTTTTTGTGTACTGGCGGTGCGAGTACGGATAATAAGTGGAGAGAAAACCAACATATTTACTCAGAGGTAATGAGGACGTGGTAAATGGGTCTAAAGTAGAGCCTTCCTACACAGAGGTAATGAGGACGTGGTAGGAGTTTGCCTAATGAGGATACACAGAACAACTCAGAGGTGCTATCAACGTAGAATTTCTATGTATTGGGTGGTTTGCTTGTGATGGATGGGAAAACAACACAGAGGTAATATGGACGTGGTTGTTTTTCCCGTTGGAGAATTTTGTGGACCTATTACCCTTTTTGTGCACTGGTAGTACGAGTAATAGATTTGATGATATTGTGGATCTACTACTCATTGGTACACCGATGGTGTGAGTAATAGATTAGGATAAATTTTATGGACCTATTACCCTTCTGTACACTGGTGGTGTGGGTAATAGATTAGGATAACTTTTGTGGACCTATTACCCTTCTGCGCACTGGTGGTACGGGTAATAGATTTGAAATAAAACCCCAGAGGTGATAGGTTTTATGATCTTAATACCATGTCTTTTATCCCGGGTTGGGGTACAGGTGTTAGGTCGAAAGATTATCGGTATCAGAGGTAATATGGACGTGACATATGATAATCAGGACCATGAAGTTTGCTCAGGGATAATGATGAACTGGGCAGACTCCTGTGAGTAAAGCATTAGAGTGGGAGTTCAGAGGTATCATCGTACATGACTCGCCACTCAGGGAGATGCTGGTTTTGAGGAAGTACCAGCATATCCTTTAGACATAGTATTTCTTCAGAAATTTGCCATAATGTTGGAGTTGACAGCTGCAGAGGCGATCGTCGACCGCTGCCGTAATTCAGACCTGGGGTAGCCTCTATGTCGTACCCCTATTTTTGCATAAAGTACTTGGCCTGAGCACTATACAGGTAGAGCGGTAGTCTTTCGGTGCCGGGCTCGAGATCGACTTCTTCTGGCCTGAAGGACTGTTGATCATTCTTTCAGTCGAAGATTTGATGATCCTCTCCCGCGACTATGAAGCAAGCGCCTTCCACGGGAGTAAGTTGGTTCGTAGTAGACATTTGTCACTTGTGTGTGTAAGTTGATGCACATACTGTGTTCTATAGCATCATTATACGGAGCTTGTTAAGCTCGAGGTAGTTCAAAGATAACCCTTTGGCGGTATTACATCATCGTCAGAGGGAACATCAGTGTGCGTAGCCACATATTTGGCTAGCTCTAGCTCTTCTTCAGCCACCCCCTATATTATTGAAGATTGAGAGGATGACCTTGGCAGCTTGATCATCAAGGGTTCCACTGGTGGTGCTGGACGTGGGGTCGTTGGCTCACTAGCGGTCCTTGGCTCATTGCTGAGCTGTCGATTTGTCCTGAGGAGACGAATGACCATCGGCTAAACAAAGGATTTATCTCTTCTGATTGTTGTTGGCTGGCTCTTGGAAGTCTGATTATCATTGGCTCCACAGTGGGTCTCGGCCCCTGGCTAGACCTTGGGAGTCGGATAACCATTTGCTCCTTTTGTGCAGTGAGCACCGGTAGACTGGTTACTTCTTTATGCAGAGTGGCTACAAGGTGCAGTTCTGTCTAGTTTGCGGGCCTGGAGATGGATCTTCAGAGGTTCTTCTAATCCCATTGTAGCCTCTGTTTGATCTTGAGCATCCTCTTCGACCAGGTGCTTTTTGATTTCTCGTACAAGCAGGCATCCGAATAGTAGGACTCAACCCTTTAAAGGGATCGGCGTCGGCAAATTTAATTATTACGAACCCGTGTTTGTCGACATATTTGAAGCACTGTTGCAATGTGGAGGGCACGATCATTTAATCGTGTATCCAAGGACATCCCAGGAGAATGTTGTAGGACGTATCTGCGTCTATGACGTTGTGTACTTCCGACTGGAGGTCGCCAATTTGGCATTTCAGGCAGATCTTTCCAATATGATAGCTTCTCTCTGAATTGAAACTGATGATGGCGGTATTGGTAGGTGTCAGCCGATACATAGGGATGCCCAGAAGTGAAGCATCTTCGGAATGATGCTTATTGAAGAATCGATATCAATGTGCATCCGATCTACTTTGATATCTTCGATGTATCCAGTGTGATACAGAGGGCGATCATGCAGGTTGGTCTTGATGACCATATCTGATAGAGTGAACGATGTGGGCATTACACCTGTACAAGCGCTGCCCTGGAAATTCGCTGGCGAGCTCTCCCCTTTAAGCTTGACCTGAGCCAAATAAGCGTCAGCATTCTGGAGTTCTTCGCTCAGTGCGATGCGAATATCTTTGGAGAGCCTCAGGAGCTTATATAATGACAATTTTGCTGGTGTGTTGGCCAATTTTGCCAGGATGTCAAAATTGTAGGGCTCTCCAGCCCCTGAGGTGCGTCTTTAGAGCAGCTGTCGAAGCGGTCTCCTTTGGCTTAGGGCTTGTCGGCCGGCGGGCTGAAAAGGTCTTAGGGCATCAGTATTGGCCGGCTGACGATCTTCAGCCGAGTTACCCGGTATGGGTTGAGATTGTGCACCGGACCGGGTAACGACAGCTGTTGCTTCTTCGTTTCGGCCGAGATTATGTGGCAAGACTTAGCCTTCCCACCTTTCTTCTTGCCGGTGGAGGATGATGCTGACTGGGTTACTTCAGTCACCAAGTCCGGGGGACCCACATGACCTCCCCTCGTGACGTGGTGAGGGACACTAGTCCGGTCGTCTGGTCTTGGGAAGGTGGAAGATTAGTGACCTCCATTGTTGCCCGGGGATGGGTACTACGCCATCTTGAGTCCTCGTTGGAGGGAAGCTGCCGAATTAGACCGGCACCATATTGGCAGCCATGGTTACCTCCTCGAAATCAATGGATAGAGTCTTGGAATCGATGAGGTTCTTGATGTACCACTTTAATTGGAGGCAGTCCTGAGTAGCGTGGTGGACACAGCGGTAGAAGTGACAGTACTTTGGGCTCTCCATCTCTGAAGGTCGAGGTTCACGTCTCGATGGAGGGAGCTGAATTCTATCCCCTTGCAAGAGCATGTCCAAAATGGTCTTGACATGGCTATCCTCGAAGGAGTATGTTACCTGAGGCCACTATTTCTCTACCTGCTTTGGTTCAGGCTTCTGGGATGTATCGGCAACCATAGCCTGTTTGCCTTTGGTGTCCCGGTTATTAGAAGAACTACTGCCATTGTTGTTGTTGGTATTAGGGCGTTTGCCCTTATCCTCTCCATTCGAGATATGCAGCCCCAGTTGGCGAGCCTTCTTCAATTTTGCTTCTGCGCTAGTGGCGCTGATGATGAGGGCCGTCCAGTATTTAAATTGATCTTCGTCCATCCAGAGGCTGATTGTGGGAGCAGCCTCTTTTGGTAAATCTCAATTAAAGAAGAGTCCGGGTTATCAGAGGGCAATTTCATCGCAGTTTGGCAAAACCGTACTCGATGTAATTCCTTGTCAGTTCTTTTTCTCCTTGAACAACATCCACGAGGTTTGACATCGTCACATCTTGTCCAACCTCGTAGAACCTTTCAAGAACATATGTTTGAAGTCGGCAAAGAAATGGATGCAGTTATCCGGCAGGTTGCGGTACCAATTGAATGTGACCCCTTCCAATGTCCCGATGAATAACCGTGTGAGGATGGCGTCGTCATGTGGCAGATGGTCTGTTGTGACCTCGAAGTAGGTCATATATCGGCTCACAGAGGTCTTTCCGTCATATAGATTGATATTGAATGGTTTGTATCATGGAAGGAAGGTACATATCTCCATACAACGGGATACGGTTGTCGTATCCTGAGGTCCTGAGAGGATTCTCGAGCATAAAATTGCACGGAGCTCCTGGACTTCTCCTCTCGTCTCCCTAGCTTCTTCTGCAGCAGTGGGAGCCGATATTCCGGGTGGATCGTTGCCCGGGGTTGGCGCGATTGTGTTTGTGTCTGCATTGACGGCGGGACCCAAGCTTGTTTTACCAGGCGTCCTTGCTTGTAGAGCCAGTAGGGCAGCCTTGATCTCGTCCGCTGACTTAACCAGGGTTTGGAGTATAGCCTCAAGAGTGTCGAGGCGCTGCCAATGACTGGGACCATCTTGGTCGTTATCAGTCATGAATACCGTCCTCACATAAGGAGAAGTGGAAGGAACTGCAAAAGACGTGCCCTCCGAATCATACCCTTGCATAGAGAAGTCATCGGGGTATGTGGGAATATTCTCCGCTGGTTCGGATTCGGAGGAGGAGCTACCCCCTGCATAGGAGGTTGTCTCGTCTTGGCACCTATGGATGTTTTCAGGGACGTTTGAGTTTGTTGTATCTGTTGGGAGGATTGTTTTCCCTGGTTCAACTTCTTGAAAAGCCGGATTGTTATGGATGTTCCGAGGAGTGCTACCCCCAGCTCCAACTACCCCCAGGGAAGTAGATGACGAATCTCCAAGTGATGAAGATTTCATCTTTGAGCGGGTACCTTGATAAATCCCTCTTGTGACGACTGTGGACACCCCCTAGATGAGAGTTTCTTGGCCGTGCTGGTTGAGATTGTCGGGCTGGACATATTTATTTTCGTCCCTCCCTTGCCGGTAGGGAACTTCCGGGTAGAATTACAGGAGGCGAAAGGAAGTGCCTCATCCCCCGAGCTTTGTTGTAGGACCGGTCCTGGCTGCTGCAGTCGTTGGAAGACGGACTATCGGTCCTCTTGCACTGCTGTCTTGTTGCAGCAGTAATTGACAATGACTTGAGTGCAATGACGTCCATGGAAGGACTCTTTGCACGCCAAGATTTCTTCTCTTTCCTTGGGCTTGTGAAGGATCATATCTCGCAAGTCAAGGACATCTCGATCAACCTTTGCACTCGCTTTGTGGGCTCGAGTATCCCGAGCACACGATTGCGCAGGTATCATGTTTGCTCCCTGATACGGGGCTGTAAAAGCACTTGCCCTCGATTATTGTTAGGAGACTCTTGAGAACCACCCTGTCTGTTTGCCGTCAGAGGCTGGACACGGGCGGTTCTGTATAATATTCTATCAGAGGCCCGCATAACAGTTAGTGGGACTCTCTAACGGTTAGTAGTTGGGGCAGCTGACTGAGCTCGACGAGCCTGCGCTGTCCTAGACTTCTTCGTTCTAGCACCCGAGGGTGCGTAGTAGGAAGAGTCCAAGCTGTGCCGCATAGAGTCTGGCACATCCTCATTGGAGCTTTTGAGGACAGGCCCGCATGAGAGGTGGTCGAAGACTGAACCCGTGCCGCATAGAAAGGATGGTCGGCAGCTGGGATTGGATGCCGCATAGGTCATTTCCCTGCGGCTGGGATTGTTGGCCGCATGCATTCTCCCTGCAGCTGGAATTGGTGGTCGTATATGTATTCTCCCTGAGGCTGGAATTGGTGGCCGCATATGCATTCTTCCTACGGCCCACACCCTTATGCGTCTTCTTCTTGGACCACATGGAGTTCCCAGTTGCCCCCAAGTCCAGCATCGTAGTATTTTCCTTTGCTGGATTTGGGGACAGCAGGGTCCTCTGCGGCCTGAAGTGAGGCCGCATGTGAGTTTTCTTTGCCGTCTGAGCAACAGAGAAAGCTTATTCCAGAGCTTGGGGAGAGGCAACGATTTTGGGCCTCGACGCCCTACGGGCCTTCTTTGTGCCGGCTCGCTTCTAGATTGGGCTAGTGCTCCATTCGGAGAGCATCTCTTCGAACGCTTGCTGGTCGAAAGGAACAATAAGCATTTGTTGCATGGAGCCGAGTTTGGCTGTGTCCGATTGCGTCACCAACTTATCAGCAGTGGAGAAGTTAGTCTCCAACAGAGTCGTCATCGTGTTTACCATCGATCATCGTAGAACAGAACAATTTTATAGGAGGACTGAACTTGACTCATAATTACAACTCGCTTGTACAAAAGGGAGCCTAGGAACAAAACCTAGGAAAAGCAATCTAAGTACAATTGTTTAGTTTTGATTCTGGGGTGACGGTAGAGGCTCGGGAAAGTGTTATCAACTCTGCCTTACTCCTTGGATGATCGAACGCAACCTCGGCTCGGTAAAGAAATACTCTCTGAAGACACGAAGGGAAGAGTCTGCTTCTGAGCTTTGTGCTTTCCTATGCGTATCTCTCTGTGCGCTTACAAGGGAATAACACCTTGCTATTATTGGAATTCATGAGGAATGGGATGTACAACCACGTGGTAAATTTCGGGCCACATTCTTGTAACTGTGCCTCGAGACTCGGTTTATAGTGGACAGCTGGGGATTGATTGAGATTGGACATGATCTATTTGTTGTAGTAAATCTGAACTGCTAAAACTTGGTCAATCTCTGTCACGTGTCTTAACTACTATTCTATGGCGAGCCGCATGAAGGATGTATCCTGGCTGAGCTGCATGAAGTCTCATAACCGAGCCGCATGAAGAATGTATCATGATGAGCCGTATGGAGGACGTCTCATAATCAAGCCGCATGAAGGATGTCTCATAACCGAGCCGCATGAAGAATGTCTCATGACCGAGCCGTATGAAAGACGTCTCATGACCGAGCCGCATGAAGGACGTCTCATAACCGAGCCGCGTGAAGAATGTCTCATGGCCGAGCCGCATACGAAATGTCTCATGACCGAGCTGCATGAGGAATGCCTTCTGACCGAGCTGCATGAAGGACGTCTCATGACTGAGCCGCATGAGAAAGTCTCATGACCGAGCCGCATGAGGAATGCCTTTTGACCGAGCCGTATGAGGCCATCTCATGACAGAGCCGTATGAAGGATATCTTCTGGCTGGATGGGTATGGGGGCCCTAGGAGAAGGTGTTGTCGAATGTCATGATTTGAGAGAGTTTCTTTTGTCTCCCTCTTGACTTCTCGAAAAAATGAATTTGATCGACCCCTCTTTGGCGAGTGCTGGCACTGCGGATTATGGATCTCCTTGGTCGAAGAGGATTTGATGGTGGACTCCTTCAGAAGATTATGCGCTTGACTGAGACGATGTGCCTCACTGAGACATCTGAGTAATGCATCTAGTTGAGAGCAGGCCGTTACAACGTCTTCAATTGGCATCATATTTTCGTGATGACGAAAAGATGCAGTAGGTTGCAATCGTTGGAACACATACTACCTTGGTAGTGGTGCCACTATCTTGTGGCAGCGTCAGTTGATGATGGCTTGGGTGCAGTGATGTTCTGGAAATGGCTCATCGCACGCCAAGGTTGCTTCTCTCTTCTTGCATTTGTAAATGACCACCTCTCGCAAGTCGAGAGCAGATTGATCTACCTTTTGCATCTGTTTTGTGGGCCCAGGTATCCCGAGTGCCCGGGGCTTAGGTATTATATTTGCTTCCTGATCTGAGGCTAGTAAAAGCACTTGCTCTCGATCATCGTAGGAAGACTTTTGGGACCATTATATTTGCTCCCTGATCTGAGGCTAGTAAAGTACTGCTCTCGATCGTTGTAGGAAGACTTTTGGGATCATCATATTTGTTCCCTGTTCTGAGGCTAGTAAAGCACTGCACTCGATCGTTGTAGGGAGACTTTTGAGAACCACCCTGTCCGTTTGCCGCCGGGGGCTGGACACGGGCGGTTCTGTACAACTTTCATCAGAGGCCCGCATAACAGTTAGTGGAACTCTCTGATTGTCAGTAGCTTGGACAGTTGACTGGGCTTGTTGGGCCCGTACTGCCCTAGACTTCTTCGACTTAGCACCGAAGGTGCGTAGCAGGAAGATCCAAGTTTGAAGGAGGGAAGGAAAGTTGGTTCCCTTTTTAAAGAAGGCAAGGGGGCTCTATTTATAGAATGGAGTGAGCCCTTTCTTCTTCTCCTTTGCGATGTGGGACTAAAAGCAATATTTTTCATGCTTCTACACTAACTATGGACAATGCCATGCGAAGGAAAAAGGAAATTTAACATAGGAAAGTCATACCTTGATTTTTGAACAAATGAGGGTAGCGATTGCGGATGTCATCCTCGCGCTCTAAAGTAGACTCTCCTGACGAGTGATGCTTCCATGCTACACGAACCAATGTGATAGATTGATTCTGTAACACCTTCACTCGACGATCAAGGATCCATACTGGTTGCTCTTGATATGACAAGCTCGGTCCTACGGTGATATCAGAGTAATCAAGCACATAACTACTGTCTGACACGTAACTTCTCAGCTGGGACATATGGAATACGACATGCACTCCCTCTAGTGATGGTGGCAATGCCAATCTGTAGGCAACTCTCCAACTCACTCCAAGACATCGAAAGGACCGATGTATTTGGACTCACCTTGCCACATCCCACTACAAGAAATATAGCATTTACGGTGCATAATTTACGACGTGCAGTTGCTGAACGTTGTAAATGACACTCTTTTACATCGTGCAAATATTCATGCCGTGAAAGAGTTGATTTTTGTCTTTTATACGGCGTTGTTTGACATGCACGCCATAATTGAAGACTCATTTATGACATGCATTTTTGCATGTTGTAATTGAACACTCATTTACGTCATGTATATTTGTATGTTGTAATGAAGACTCATTTACGGCATGCATTTGTGCGTGTTGTAATTGAACACTCATTTACGATATGCATTTGTGCGTCGTGTTTGACCACTCATTTACGGCCCATCTATGTATGTTGTAATTGTCCCCTCCTAAAAAATTAAGAATCGGTTAGCTTTTGTTTCCCCCTTAAGTTTTTATTTTCCCCTTAAGTTTTTATTCCCCACAATTGCTTTCCCCCATTTCATTTCCCCCCCCCCAAAAATAGGGGTAGGCTCCGCTGGTGTTTTAGGATCGACCCCTATTTTGCTCCTCCCATATTTCATTTCCCTGCAAGAATTGGGAGACACCGCAAGAACTAGGAGCCTTCTTTCCTTTGGAGCCATAGCCGATCTAGGGTTTGTCTATTTGTTCTTCTTTAATTTGATTTTGTAGATCAATCTAGGGTTTGCCCAATTGTTCCACATGGCAGAAGCTAAATCTAGGGTTTGGTGGACCTTATCATGCCGCGAGCGACGATGAGGAGGCTGGTAGGGGTCTTCGTCCCTGGTAGTGGTTGGGCATGGAGAGGTTGGGCATGTTGACGATGAGGAAGCTGGCACCACGGACGACGATCTCGTTGGCGTAGAGGGCGAGGAGGACGGCGTCAAGGCGATGAGAGGAAGAATTTGTTCAGATCTGTCTATCTATTTCTCTTCCACGTGGTACCTACCTTTCCCCCTTTCCTTTCTTCAGATCAGTCTATCTATTTCTACTTGGCCCTCTTTGTCAAAAGGACTTCTTCTGGTCCTGAGAGGAAGAATTTGTTCAAGGGGTTGGTTTTTTTTGAGAAAAACCTAAGGGATCAATTTGTTGGATCTAAATCTTGTACAAGTAAAAGTAAAAGTTTTGGCTACTCATGTATGCCCTACTTTCTTTGTTCATCTTTCTTTAAGCTCCAAGTTTTGCAACATAACAGCATGACGACGATGAGGGGGCTTGTCGGGGTCTTCGTATCCTGGTAGGGTTGGGGCTTCTTTTCTGTTCCCTAATTTTTATCATTAGGTTTGGGCTACTTTTTTTTTCTTTTTTTTCTTTTTCCTATTTTCAAAATATCATTGAAACCTTTGAATGCATGTATCGCACAGACATGGATACGACATTGTGAGATGGACACAACACCTATTTTGTTGTATATTGGTGTATTATGGGGTGTTCGGACATGGATACAACATGGTGACACAACCGATATTCGTTTTTGTTTATCCTAGTGTATTTGGAGTGGCTGATACTAAGAAAGAAAGCCCTTTTATAGCTTCCAAATATTTTTTAACAACATCAGTAATCTTGTCTTAGTTTATAGTATTTTGCTTCCTTGTCCGCAATTTGCAGGGTTTGCTGGAAGGAGTGGGGCACTCCTTGACCAAAATTTCCACTTATTGACTTAGTTAAAGCATATCTTTCTTATGCATATTGCGAGCTTCCATTTTTCCTTTCCAACTGTATTTTAGGTAAATGTTCCCAGCCATTTTTTTTTAATTTTCTTCCAAGTTGATTATGTAGTATTTTATTTAATCTCTCTATGGAGGTTATTTGCAACATGATTGGAGATTATGGTGATATCTGTTAATCTGGAACTACAGCTGATGTTGCTTAATGTTACATTCATTTATTTGCATTGGAGTCCCAACATGATTGGTGATTATGGTTATTTCTTCACTGTGCTGTTGCTTCGATTTAGGGAATGTTTGAAGGTATATTTACACGTATTATATAGCCATTCAATTAACAACCTCACTTTAGCTATATGGGTAAAACTTGTTTGCAACTTAGTGCATGGGGAAATTGGAGTCTTCTTTCCTGTAACAATTCTAAGGTCATTTGGTACCTCTGACAGACCTCTAGCCAACGTACAAGTTTTCTGAGCTAAAAATGTTATTTTGGTTTGATTTGAATGTCCCCTCGGATTAATTAATATTGAAGCCTGAACAATTTTTTTCTTCCTATTTTTGCCATCTAAGTTGCTCATATTAAATTTGATTGTATGCAGGGTGCTTGAGAGAGTGTCTAAGGATTCTCAAATGCTTGTGAACGTATTTGTTAACTATGATTGTGATCATGACGCACCGAATCTCTTTGAATGCATGGTAATACTGGAGCAAATAATGTACGGAATTATGACTGATATTTCTTATCTAACTGAAATATATATATATATATATATATATATATATATATAATATATATAATAGGGAGCGGATCAAAAGCCCCCCTTAGAAAGCCCCCCAAAAACCTCCTCACTCTAATTCGTAATAATGTTAATATTAATGTTAATATGTTAATGTTAATTTAGTTTATTTTTAATGTTAATATTAATTTTTTTTATATTAATGTTATTGTTAATATTAATTTTGTTAATATTTTCATGTTAATATTAATGTTAATTTTAGTATTTAATGTTATATTAACATTAATATTAACGTTAACATTAATATTAACATTAATATTAACATTAAATTACGGATTAGAGTGAGGGGGTTTTTGGGGGGCTTTCTAAGGGGGCTTTTGATCCCTTCCATATATATATATATATCTATATAATATATATATATATATATATATTTGTGAGCTAGTGTAGGATTTTTTTATCTAATTAAAGTACAAACTTTTTAATATAGCAAAAATGAAAATTAAGTTTTAAATTTTCAAATCTAACTTATACAATGAATATACAAAAATATGTGAAGGTAATTAAATAAGTGTTAATTTAACTTCAATGATTGATCTATAGATGCATCAACTAGGTTGCAAAGTCACAAACATTATTTAGTTCATGGCGTCTGTTATAGTCACCCTTTGTGTACAGACTTGCAAAGTTCATTGTATATTCATGGCGTCTGTTTATAATGATTTTTTTCTTTACAGGCCCTTGTTTTTGTGTGTGGTGTGTCCGTCTAGTGTCTATGGTTTTTTCTCTCATGTAAATAGGACTCAATGATACAGAAACATCATCTCTTTTGTTGACTTCTGGATTTTTTTTTGGGGTATGCAGAATAATGCTTATTCATATTGTCTTTGCCACATTTTTTAGTGATCTCATTTCCAATCTTGCTCGCTATTTAGTGTTAAGGGTTATCACAGCCACAAATTAAAACCTGCTCTGGAAATTGATTTTAGCAAGAGCAACAAAGTATCTATCCCAGTTTGAGGTCAACACATGAGTCCTTTTCATACATTCAACTTCATCAAGGGTCGTCTTCTCTCTCACATTAGCAAGATATCATGTCAATTTTACCTCATGCTTATGTTCTCTTAGGTATTCCCTTAGATGTAGCTCCTTTGATATCACACCCCGAAGAGGTGCTCTATTGGCTTTATTGCACATGTGCAAACCATACCAAATGATGTTCTCTTATCTTATCGTCAATAGACGCCACACCCGTCTTTCTACAAACATACTCGTTTATTTCATCAATCTTTTAATGTATTGCACTCATCCTTCTCAACATTCATAAAATTGTTTTCTCTAGTTCTGGAAAATTGGTTATGGGAACCCTTGTTCACTTGTCATCAACTCTAAGGATGCATTCCACTGTCAACTTCTGAGGATGAATTTGATGATGATTGGATCTTACAATGCATTTGATACTGATTGGTCTCTGTAAGTTGTTTAGAAGCCCAATTGCTTGCTGATCTGAAAGAGTAACAAGACATTTTTTCTAGACATGCATCCCTACTGGATAAGCTATTACATGGTGTCTGTTATATAATGAATTTTTTCTTTGCAGGCCCTTGTTTGTGTGTGTGTGTCCATCCAGTGTCCATACATTTTTCCTCATGTAAATAGGACTCAATGATACAGAAACATCATCTCTTTTGTTGACTTCTGAATTTTTTTGGGGTATGCAGAATACAGCTTATTCATATCGTCTTTGCCACCTTTTTTCTATTTTTTTTTGCTGTTTTCTCCATGTTTCCCTACAGCTTTCCTATAAACAATCAATATATACATATGAACTTGGGAAGGTTTCTATCAACACTCTGGCAAAGTGGTGATAGTCAATTGTCATTTGAATTTGATTGCTATGTCAGGAACTTTACATATGAGCATTCCATATGACTTGGATTTTATCCTTGGGTGCTAATACAATGCTGTAATTTCTATGTCAGGAACTCAATGCTTTGTTCCTAAAGCAACTCAGGGCGATCTTATCAACTGAAGAATAGATGGATGACGTGGCTTTTATTTCAATATACAAGGCAACGACAAGGAGATCTTATCAACTGAAACTTGTATTTTTGTCATTTGAATTTGAATTGTTATTTTTGTTGCACTTGGCAGAAGTTTACTGAATATTTGTTAATGTGTCATTTGAATTTGAATTGTCACTAAATATTTGTTTTCACACTTGAATTTGTGTCATTTGTATTTGAAAATCATTTTGGTTACACGAGGTAGAAGCTTTATCAAATATTTGTTTGATATTTGCATTTGTGGCATTTGAATTTGAACTGTACTAGCACTTGTAATTCTGTCATTAGAACTTGGCAAAGCTTCAATATATATTTGGCTGCTATTATTGTATTTGTTTTCTCAACTTGCTTGATCCATGCATGTACGATTGCTGATGTCCTAACAAATGTCTCTGTGTTGTTAGGATATTACAGCTTCGAATGCAAGTTGTATAAAGATGGGGAGGATCATTTACAATGTTCGAAGTGTGTTGTAAAAAGATTGAGAAGGTCGTTTACAGCGTTCGAATGAGCGTTGTAAAATGATAAAAATGGTCATTTACAACATACTAATGTGTGCGATAAAATGATGGATAGGGTCACTTACAGCGTTCGAAAGTACGTTGTAAAAAAATAAAGATATTCATTTACAGCGTTCGATGGTGTGTTATAAATAAATTGAGAGGATCATTTACAGCGTTCTATTGTGCATGATAAAAAGATGGAGAGAGTCATTTATAGTTCCAGAATGTGCGTTGTAAAAAGATAGAGAGGGTTATTTCAACATTTTAATGCACGTTATAAAAATGGAGAGGGTTATTTACAGCGTTCACATGCGCACCATAAATAATAGGATCATTTACGACATGGCCTTTTTTACGACGGATTTCGCTCGCCGTAAATGGTCGTTTTCTTGTAGTGTCCTCCGAATCGAATCGTACCTCTAGTGGGTGATATCTTCAAGAAAACATAATCGCCTTCCTTGAACTCCATGGGTCGGCGATGATGATCTTTCCATTGCTTCTGTCTGTCCTGCGCTGCTCGCAGGTGGCCTTGTATCTTCTTCACCTTCTCTACTGTGCTATTGTGCTTACGACCAATTCGGGACTTGTAACCCCACTTGCCGAAATTTTTAAAATATTTTTTTATTTGAATTAGTTGATAATTTTTGGAATTTTATAAATATTTAATTAATTAATTCCTACGATTTAATGCTCTTGGTTACGTTTTGGAGTGCAAGATGACTAGGAATCATGGCACGGATAGTGCAGTGGCGTGTTTTGACTAGTATATTAGCCATGGTAGGGATGGTCGAGCCATATGTTTGTTCTAACTAGGAAAACTAGGCCAAGTTGCGATTTAAACCCTATAAACGATTTAATTATTTATTAATTAGATTATTGATTTTTATTAGACCCGATTGTACCAATTTAGCCGAAACGGATCCAAACCAAACCCAAGCCCATGTAGTTATGCAGTGTGTCCAAAAACGTTCGTGTCGATATATTATGTGTGGGTATGTAGTACTTTATCTTAATGTTTTATTGAATATATTTTTGCAAGTATTTGTATATATTCATATATGTCATATATGTGTTACTGCTAGTAATAGCAATATTTTATTTTGAGTTATGATGACATTTGCTAAAAATATAATTGCTTAACTTTAATTTTGATTTATAGGCTAAAGGTACATATAGTAGTAAATATATATTAGGTTATATATTTATATATATGTATATATACTTCGAATTTATTTAAGGGCTAATTACTATTTTCTATAAATTAATAATTGCTATGTCTAATAAATAATATTTTCACTAGGTTATTATTTGCTTTAGAAATGTCATGACAGTATATTTCCTACTAATATATATATATATATATATATATATATATATATATATATATATATATATATATATATATATATATAAAACACAATACACAAAAATTATATATATATATATATATATATATATATATATATATATATATATATATATATATATATATATATATATATATATATACACACACAAAAAAAAAAATACAATACACAAAAATAAAAAAAAATAAAATATATATACAATACACAAAAAATAAAAAATAAAATATACAATACACAAAATATATTTCATACTAATTTCAAAACCCATGAATCGGGCTCCTTCTAGTAGATTAAAGTTTAGCATGGTAGATTGTCTGATAAATCGACCCAAAGTTCATCAAAATCTGTTCAAAATAGAGCATAAAAACAGTCCCCGACCATGTTTTTGAAGGCAAACCATTGCCAAACCATCGACTAATTAGAGAATCTAAATGAACAAGTTTTTAGACAACATATACGAGATTAAAACACATTTTGTAGTCCCTGATTTCATTAAGTATGTGCAAAGAAAATCAATTTCCAAAATCAGGAAAAATTATTTTCAAAACAGTAAACTTTTAGAAAAAAATTTCGATACGGCGTGCGTCCCGACAAACCGGGTGACGTGGTCACAACCCATGAGCATCGAGAGACGTGTATGGATGTTGTCGATGTGTGGGAGTCGACGGAACTCGATTTTGCCGTGTGTGCGTGACGAAATCGATGCGTATCCGTCGAGATACCCCATATCGGCCCCTTTGTAAACTAGCCCATAACTTCATGCACGTTCGTAGTCTAGAGACAAAACTTGTGCCAACAGGACTGTGTAGTTTTTTCGGCCCTGTATGCCAAGTTTGGTCCGATTCTGAGAAGGTCGACCGGAACGCTATTTTGGCGGGCCCGCGACCCGATCCAACGAACGAATTTGTGCACGGCCCACCGGAATCCAACTTTGGACATACGGTTTGATTCATATCAAAAAATAAACCTATAGACATATAGTTAGATGACTTTAGAGACCATAGATGTTGGCACTCTTTTCGGTGCAAAACGGGTCCAATAGTGGACATTGTTTTGGCCTGAAATTATTATTTTGCCCCTGTATCCAGAAATGGACTTATGGGTAGCCTATCCTCGCTATTTTGCTTATTTCAAAAATGTTGGCAATGTCTGTTTCAGCATTCAGAGGCGTTTGCGGGAGTTTAGATTTTGTGACTCTTTGATTTGACGAGTTGTTTGCGAGACATGTTGCTACCACTTGGCAAGTATACCTTGCATTTTTTTACAGATTTATTTACATGCTTATTCCACTCATTATCTAGTTTTCCTAGTTGATTATTGACATCTGTTTTGCCCATATCATGTATACTAGTTGGTTATTTCATTGATATATAGTCCTTGCTCAAAGTTAGCCTTATAGTTCATATTGGACATGTTCTCCCATGTACTTGATTGAGTCGTATCGTAGAATGTGTGCATTGTAGCTGTACTGCTATTTCCTTGTTTCAATTTTCTCAACCTGCGAGTCCACACTCGGGGCGAGGGTTGACTGTTTTCACCTACGAGTCCACACTCGGGGCGAGGGTGACTGTCTTGTACTAACCCGTGAGTCCACACTCGAGGCAAGGGTTAGTGATTTGTTCAAACCTGCGAGTCCACACTCGGGACGAGGGTCTGGTTATCCGTTGATCTCTTGTCATGTATTCATGTTTCCTTTCCGGCAGTTCATTTATACATAGTTGTTCTCGTATCCATGTTCATAGTCACTTGTCATTTTCTGTCTCTTTTCTATTTATTTACTTATGCATGATAAACTATTATATATGCATGTTTTACGTATCTTTCTAGTACCCTGAGGACTTGATGATCTCTTTAGGTAGTTGATTGCACGAAGTTAGTTAGTTGATCATGATGGTAGTCGATTACTTCAGATTCATGTATCTTTCGTGATTACATATTTACATTGTTATTTGCACTCTGCTTGCTAGCCTAGTTTTATAGACTCATGTTATTTTTTTGGAGTCTAATCAGACATATATGCTAGTGGGCTGTAGACCATGAACCATAATGTTCATTCTTATTTATGTTCTTCTTGTGGATTGAGATATAGTTTAACTTACCATATTAGACATGATATCCAATTCTAGACAGCGTATACGTATACGAGTTGGGCTGGAGTCCGCTTCATACGTAGCTGGCTTGCGCACGCGCTCGCATCCCGAAAAGCAGGTGCAGGTTGTGACATGATGGAGGTGGTATTCCCATGATCTGCCAAAATCAAGCATACACAGTCTCAACATATCTTCTAGCATCTGAATAGTACGCTCTGACTGTCCATCTGTCTGCGGGTGATAACCATGCTAAACTTCAGACGGGTGCCCAAGCTTTCTTGCAGGCTTCTCCAAAAGTAAGAGGTTAATTTCGAGTCTCGGTCCGATACGATGCTAACTAGTACACCGTGTAGCTTCACTATTTTCTTTATGTACATGTCAGCCAAGACTTCCGTGGACTGGCCCATTCTAAAAGGCAAAAAGTGGGCTGACTTGGTAAGCCTATCCACTATCACCTATACGAAATCTCGACCACTAGGACTCCGAAAATCTTGTGACGAAATCCATGGTGATGTTCTCCCACTTCCACTCAGGAATATGAAGCGGTTGCAACAATCCAGCCGACCTCTGGTGCTCAACCTTTACTTTTTGGCATACCAAACACTTGGCCACGAAACAAGCTATCTTCCGTTTTATTTCGTGCCACCAATAGTGCTACCACAAGTCGCGGTACGTCTTGGTTCCTTTGGGGTGTATCGAGTAGATGGAGATATGTGCTTCAGCCATCAATTCTTGCTGAAGCTCCGTTTGGAACATACAAAAGATCACCACATCGTAATTCCCATCGTGATGAATCCTCAACCTTGTCCTCTCTCTAAGTCCTCGGAATCTAGCGTCTGTGGACAATGCTACCTTGATTCTTTCTACTAGCGATGATTGCACTTGAAGATTGGCTAGTTTGCTATCAGCTCCGGGCAATACGACTTCAATTCCAAGCTTCTGCAAGTCTTCTAACAACCCCCTCTGTATGGTCAAGAAATGAGCCATGGCTTACGACTTAATGCATCTGCTGTACATTAGCTTTGCCCGGATGGTAATGCAGCTCGATCTCATAATCCTTCATCAACTCGAACCATCGACGTTGTCACATGTTCATCTCTTTTTACATGAAAACATAATTAAGACTTGTATGATCGGTATAAATGTCTACATTTTCGTCAAACAAGTAATGTCTCTAAAGTTTCAGAGCGAAGATGACTGCTACGAGCTCTAGATCGTGGGTTAGATAATTCTTCTCATGCACTCTCAAATGCCTCGATGCATATGCTACTACTCGGCCATGATGCATCAAGATACATCCCAATTCCTTTCCAGATGCATCACTATATATCATGAATCCACCTGGTCCTGATGGAACGACCAAAATCGGTGCAGTGGTCAAGCGCTTCTTCAACTCATCAAAAGCCGCTTGACACTCGTTCGTCTATATGAACTCTTGGTCTTTGCAAGTCAACTGAGTCATAGGGCCAGCTATCCGTGAGAAATCTTCCATGAACCTTTGGTAATAACCCGCAAGTTCGAAGAAACTTCTCACCTCAGAGGCTGAAGTGGCAACGGGCCATGCCTTGACTGCTGTAGTTTCCTCTGGATCTATCGATATGTCGTCTCCCGTGATGATATGCCCAAGAAACAAAACCTTCTCGAAAAAGAAGTCACATTTGCTAAGCTTCGCAAGCCTCAAGGTTCCCAAGACTATCCATAAATATTGTTCGTGCTCCTCATGGCTCTTTGAGTATATCAAGATATCATCTATAAAGATGACCACAAATTTGTCCAAGTATTGATGGAAGATCTTGTTTATGAGATTCATGAAGACCACTGGAGCATTAGTCAAACTGAATGGCTTGACCAAAAACTTATAGTGCCTATATCTTGATCGAAATGTAGTCTTCAGAATATCTTCCTTCCGAACCTTCAACTGATGGTATCCCTATTGCAAGTCGATCTTAGAGAATACTTTGGCACCTTTAATAGGGACTAGAAAATCACAGTAATATATAATGAGGCAACATGATAATTTATGAAAGTAATCATTCACTTTACCATCGGCAGATTCCAGCTTTCCTGCATAAGATACAGGATAATAATAATAATACTTACCGGCCCTGCACAAGATATTGATTAGCATGCATCCCTACAACATGATCAATGGTGTTATTCCACCATTTCGAACTTTGCAATATAGGAATTCGTAGAGTCTACGACGCACCATTCAAAACAGGTTGTAAGTCTAAATGAATGTCCCGATACCTCGTGCCACCAAAGCATGTTTATATTTCCTCCTAGGCCGAATCGGTCACAGTGCCCCAGGTACTGTTTGAGGAAACAAATTCTCTCCTTGTGCCCAAGTTGTCCATGATCATGCGATGTGTGTCCGACTCGATAAGTATTGGCAAAATTTACTTGAAAATAAATAGACAATTTATTCATTATCATTCATCGCATCATCACATAATGATTATTCCATTCCCATCATTTGTCTCATCAATTCATATTGCATCAATTAGTTATGTGAAACCCATATTCTTGAATTAATTGATTAATTAGATTAAATGCAATTTTTGTCATTATTGAATTTTGTCGCAATAATTATATATATATATATTTAGATTAATATTATATTTACTATTAACAAATCTGCTGTTTCGAAATTATTTCCAAATTATAATAACTTGGATCTTTGTTTGCCAGACCCGAGCCAGACCCAATTTGAACCCGTTCCCAGTTAGGATCCCTAAATTAATATTTTTGGTTTTATATATGAAGTTGTTTATATTTTGGGTTTTAAATCCTAGCTACCCGACCCGACCCGGTTTTTCCCCAAACCCATTCTCCTGGAGGCACTCCACGAATTGGTCATGCCCCCTCTTCGCAGCACCCCTCCCTAATTCTCCTCCCCACTTTCCTAGCTCAAACCACTCTCCTCCAAACATAGAAAAAAAACTCCTCCACGTTCAAAACCCACTTCTTCCAACATCTCGTTCACAACCCTCCTTATATTTTCCCTCTCTCTCACCCTTTCCCCAAACCCCATTTTCCCTTCCAGGAAGTTTCTTCCCCAATCTCTCTTTCACTCCACCAGAGCAAACCCTCCCGCCGGACCTCCGAACGGCGAAGCCCTTCGCGCCAGAGCCCGACGCCAACCCCTTCCCGAAACCCTCGACCGAGCACCCGCGCGCCCCGCGCGCATCTTCCGGCAGCGCGACCCCCGACCGTCGGCCCCTCCGCCGGTCGCTTCCCGAAGTCCGACTCTCGCGTCGACCCGCGGCCAGCCCCGCGGTCGATCTCCTCGGTCGGCAGCCCCTCCGGCGTCCGGTCGCCATCTGCGGCCACCTTCCGTGCCCTAGCCGCCCGCCGGCCAGCGACATCCCGCCCGGCCAAGCCCCGTGCCGGCGCCGTCCGCGACCGACCGAGCCGACCCCGCTGGACCCAGCCCTCGTGGCTCCCCGGCACTGCCGCACTTCGAGCCGGCCTCCGTCGATGTCACCCCCTCTCCTTGTCCCCGGAGCCGTCGACCGCGGCCCTAGGGATCCCGTGCTCGGTCGGACCTCCTCCGACCGGAGTTTTCCGATCGGCTTCCCTTGCGGATCCCGATGTCTAGCGCCGTGCGCGATCCCGTTCACCTGATCCAGCGCTGCCCGAGTTTTGCAGCACTCTGTTCCGAGCCGATTCTCACTGTCCGTGGAATTCATTCTTCTAATATTATCATCTGAGAGCTCCAGCCGAGCAACCCGAGGTATAATCCCTATCCCGTCCCATTTTATTTAGTCGGTGATGAGAATGGTCCCCGATTCCCTCCTGGGAATTCGGTTTTTAGCGACGTCGTATTTTTCGGAACCTTCGGAAAGGTTCTGTTAATTGTTTTGGCTTTTCCGGAACTTTTCGGAAATTAGATTTTTGTATATGTTGGGCTTTCGGATTTTTTTTCCGGTAGCGTTCTGTGATGTTTCGGTTGGATTCGGACTTCCGAAATTATTTCGGGTCGTTCCGAATTTATCTGTGGATTGGTTGTGGATTATTTTATATATATATTTTGGGATTCCCTGGTTTGGGATTTGCAGGAAAATTATTTGGCATATTTCCCAGTTTTTGGGTTGACCAAAAATAGAGAAAATGCTGCCGAATTTTTCCGTAAATTCAGTTATATTTTAAAAATGGTTTCAAAATGGATTTTGGAATATTATATTTAATATTTGGATTTTGGGCGACGACCGTATCGGTCAATGAGCCCCGGCTAAGTGCAAACGAAATCCTCTTCGCCCGGACGTTGAGGCATTAGCCTAGTTGACGATTGGACCATATCTGAGACTCGATAAATACTTTATTTTTATCATTTATTTTATTTATATTTAATTTATATTAAGTTTAGAACTAATGGCAGTTTCTGTCTTATTTCAATTTATGTAAATAAATTGTAATGGGCATAAGCCCAGCTGGTTGTTGGTTCTGTAACTGTAATTTGGTAGCGTAGGTTTTTGGTTGTTTGCTATTTTTGCGAGTTTTTGTAGTATACGAATAAATTGAATAAAAAGTATTTTCGTATAAAAATTAATAAAGGTTTTCTCACCTAAATTCTACAAGTTTTTATATTAATTAACGATCATGTATTTCTCACTAAATAAGAAATTAGTTTTATATTTATAATTACTAAAATACCAAGTTTTAATCAATTAAATTGGTATCGACGAGTTTTCCAAATACAAAGTTTAAAACGATCTTTTGCCTCGTATTAACATCAACGCACCGATAATCGTAATCCTGGTTGTGTTTTGTTAAATAAGAATTAAAATGGATTAGGACACAAATAGAGATTTCAACTAGCGTAGCTAGGTTGGTAACCCTAGAATCTGAGTCAATTTCTCGAATGTAGGAATTCGAGGACGATTCTGAATTCCTGTCTCGAAGTCTTCATCCTCTCCAGTCAAGTCCATTTTGAGACAAGTATAGTTTGTGTTAGTTTTACAGTTATTTTAATAATCGCTTTACTGCAAGTTTAAACCACGAGGCAAACACGAAACTCTCTCGAAGAGTACTGACTGCAACTACTGTACTGATTGGGGACTGGAGGAATAGAGTAATGTTTATGACCACATCCAACTGTAACTTAGAACTGTATTAGCTTACCCCTCACACACACGGGGATAAGCCGAATCGTATCAATAGGATACAACTATACATCCCAAGCCGGTCATATTTATTGCCTATTCAAATCACACTGTTTTACTGCTAGAAAACTGTTCATTTCTAAACTGTTTAAAAGTGCATGATTCTATTATTCATTTTAACTGTTTAAATTAGCATGAACTGTACTTTGCTCTCTCCTGACTGGAGATACATTTTTAGGGGACATTGAGGATGCTGAGCTGTTATACAGCAGTTACTACGACCCTGTTCTGTACCCTGTAGTGCTGCCAGAGTCCCCATTGGAAGACGTTGGGACTGAGGCCGATGAGCCGGCTGATAGATAGCTTTTCTTTTTCAGCATTGTTGTTTATTTCAAATTCTGTTATTTATTTCAGAACATTTTCAGTTGTATTTAATTTCAAGTTTAATAAAGTTTTATTTTCGAATTTGAGTTGTGACAAATATAGATGTTGTTGTATGGTTACCTGCTAATGGAACAGCTTACTGTCGCCGTCTCAACAACGGTGCATGCTGGGCATGATCCGGTTTGACCCAATTATTTGGGATCGGGTCGTGACAAGTTATAATATAACGTTCATCACATCATTTCAGTTCTTATGGGGGCATGTAGTATTTCATTCAGTCATTGGTGTTACTGGCATAATTAGTTCATTCAATGTTCATTACACTAGCATCTTAGTGGTATCGACTTGTTGCATTATAAGCATCATGTTATCTATCAAAGGATGTAGCAAGGCAACAAAAGAATTCACTTGATTTACATGAAGGAGTAACGAAGAAGGGTCAAACTGTTATCCCATATAGCCATGATCAACTCGATTTCGATAATTGACTTAAAATTCTGACTTTTATAAAAGTAAGAAGACTTCAAAGATGACTACAGAAGATTACACTTGATCGTCAAAAAGACTTTTTCTACTTTATTATGTATTTTTCATTTCTTGAGTCTAGATTATTTTGTGAGTCGGGATCACTAGCATTTAGAAGTTTATCCTCACAAAAACAAACCTTTCTTTTGTCCCAAACCAAACCAACATCCAAAAGCCGTCTTGAACCAAAATTTTTGTGAAAACCTAGCCGAACTTGGACCGAACTCGGTCCCCTATGATCACTCCTGGTCAGCAGCAATTCCTAGTCTTTTGGATATCCAACGTTAAAAAATTCGAACGTTTACCCTAACCAAGTTCTTCTCGAACTCTGGTTTAAAAAATACTATGAATAGAGAATGATTTGACATTTTAATCACTCAATCCGTTCTTCATCTTCTCTATATATTCTAAGCCTTACTATTACAAAGAGCTTTCAATCATCACATTTCTAAGACAACTACCATTCTTCTAAGTATCGGTGGTTTTTGATTAGGAGTATTCGAAAAAAGCTTTTTCAGACGGTGTTGCAGTTTGATCGTGAGCTTCATACTAAAACACGACGGTGTTGAACTTGGCGTGTTCTTTGAAGTAAAGCATGTAGTGTAACCTCAATTAAAAATAGTGGATTAAACATCGGGCAGGAGTACTCGAGACTGGACTAGTCCTCTCAAAGGAAAACTAGTATAAAATCTCGGTGTCTGCGTATTGCCTTCTTGTGCCTATTTACTTACTGCTTTACTTTACTGCATTTAAGTATTTGTTTGTATCTGCCTTTACCTGCATAGTTTTTATTGGGAATATTTCTTCCGCTACACTCTATTCATCCCCACACTAGAGGTGCCATCGATCCTACAATTGGTATCAGAGCTCAGGTTTATCTTAGTTGGATTGGAACTTCTTGAGAAATGGCATCATATCTACAAAAAAGTGTCTTTCTGGGATGCCAAAAATTACGTCTTAAAATGGCCCAAATCAGTCCTAAATTTTAATTTGGGACGAATTTTAGGACGGAATGTAATAGTACTATTAGGGTAGCGTGACAAAAAGTTTTAGAACGAAAAATGCCGTCCTAATTTGGTTTTAGAGTCGAAAAATCTAACCGTACCAAAAGAGTTTGAACTATTATATATTTATGACGGTTTACTAAACTGTCCCCAAATAAAAGAGTTTGTGACGAATAACATCCGTCCTAGAAAAATTTGCCAGCATCACAAAAGAATGTCGTTTATATCTAGGACAACTATATAACCGTCCCAAAAGTAATACTTATGAAATTATTGTTTGCATTTTCCATCTATAAAACATACAATTTAAATACACATATAACATAATTCATATGATCATGGTCATTGTCGAGCTTGTCCTCAGACGTATCTCCAGGAGTCAGAGCTCCATACAAAAAAACTTAACAACATTAAGAATTATTTACTATCATTTAAAAAATAGAAAAACATATTAAATTAAGTAGAAGACAAAAAAATCCATATATAACTATAATGTTCAATTGGTAAACAACAAAAAAGATTAACATTAAGCATCCTTTACCATCATTTACAAAATAAATTCAAAACACAATACATCACCCACACCATCACTTACAAAAGGAACCCATCATCTCCACCATTACATACAAAATTATAAACCAAAAACATTAAGCACTACACCATGTTTTTCAATCATCTATTAAATATTCACAAAATTAACCCAAAATTTTTTCCATCACAAGAGTCGTCGCCCATCATTTAAGTAAATATAAAATGCTTTTGAAGGACCTGCAAATGAAATTAAGACATTCCAATATATTAGCAAGGACCTGCTAAGTGTACAAATACCAGAAAAGAAAGATAAGAAGTTCTAAACTGTACAAACCAATTTGTACAGACTAGACTACATTATTTTGTGAATGTTTAAATCAGAACAAAATGATCATTCATGTCTTTCCATCTACTTGGAAAAAAAAATTAAAAAGTAGGGAAAAAGGAACTTATATGCATTGACCATTCACATAATCTTATTATGCTTGATACAAACTTAGTTGCATGTCAGGAAATACTTGATACTCGCTGATATTAATCTTCATATTACAACTAGTCATTAATAAGTGGAAATAAACTACTCTTGTACCCTAGTTCAAGCTGGGTAGTCGTGGAACCAAATCTAACTATAGAATTTCTATAGACCGGCAAGAATCAACAAATGAGGACGTTACATGTAACTTCTGTATCATAAGTCAAACAGGTTGCAAGGAACCGAATTGGAAAAATTGGCCCAATTGTAGTTTAGATTGGTTACCTTGCTTGTTACAGGTCAGATGATTACAGAGCAGACAAAGTCTAAATGGTTAGCATATGCATTCTCACACATCCACTACCCTAGACATTTCTAACTACTTGAGTCAAACTATTAGAAGGTACCGTCATGAGCATAACAAACTCAAAGTGTGCATGTATGTTAAATCTTATGTGAGACAAGACAGTATAGAAAAGTTCAGCATTCTCCTATTACAACCCAATGCGCCCTCTTGTGTATAGTAAATGGTTATGTTTTGAGACTGTAACAAGTAAACAAATTTCTATGAAAACCGAGAAGTCATGTATAACACTAGAAAGATTCCAAAATATACTCAATAAGAAAAACACAAACTTCAAGGGAAAAGTATTTAAACGAGCATCCAAAATAGACTGACAATCTCATATAAGAGATAATAATGAAAAACTGGGAAGGAGTCCCATACAAATTGTACAACTATTCTGAACTTGAGCACATAGACCAAGCTGCATATATTTTATTATATCAACAAACATACAATAAACGACCAAAATGTGCAACCAATTAAAATACGTATGCAATAAACCCACATATATCTCGCACTTGCTAAATTCTTCCTATAATACAAATGCAATTAGCCACTAACCCATGTCATAAAACCCATGTTTAACACTCAAATTTTGAGTGTTAGCCATAAAAATCAGTTTGAGTGTTTGTCACGACCCGCACTCGGTGAAGGGGAACGAGATGGTGGGTACGTCCAACCTACACCACAGTGTCGGCGGTAGAACGTTGTCCTAGGTCTCAAACATCTAACAAAGTACAAATATAATTGTACATAATATACTCTCCAATCGAAGGACATCTCAGAAGATACAACTCAATTACAAATCTAACGATAGATAATCAGTACGATAAAATAGATATGAAAATCACAGAGTGAGATACAACCAGAAATGAAATAGGTTTAAGTGTTATCAACACTACAACATAATATCTGAATAATACAATCTCAAAGACAACATAAATAAGATAGATATGAGCCTAGCAATCTAGCCTATGAACTATGGTAGTCTCCTTAGTGCAACTGGATCCTCCTGAGGGTCCACGTCGCAAGTGTCATCTACGCCAGCTCCATAGTAGGAAGTGCAGAAGTCCTCCAGGTTATCTGTAATATTTTTGTTAACGGGTCCAATCAGGATAGGAAACGAGCACATATCTATGAAAGCAGTTCCAAAATATGTTAGAAAATATAGAACAAGCAGTAGTATAAAATATATGAAATGCTGTAAAGAGATGTAAATGAACAATAAAAATAGACAAAACTGAGTACAAAAAAGTTGTATAGAAAATAAGAACTGTAAGTAAATATAAGTGTTTTAGAGAACAAGATGATCATGTGATTGGTATAGGTTTGTACACGAGTATACTAAGGGGTATCCATTATACGTAAGTGTATAATAGACATGTACACGAGTATGCTAAGGGGTTTAATCACATGACCACTTCTACTCTCCCATCCCGATCAATACACAAGGATCCGACCAAGTTATGTTACGTACACAATAGTTAGTTTTGCACAAGAAGCACATGTGAGCACATGAGAGTACATGAGAGAACACGATTTTTACACGAATAATATGAATACAAAGAGTACATGATGCACATGGTAAAGTACATGAACATCAAATACCCGATGTATCTGCTGAGGGGATAATACCGTATAACAAGATCCATATTGTACTGGTCCGTGATAAGAATGTGTCAGCATCAAGTAAAGTAGTCTAAAGCAGGCAATATAGATACTATCGTGAATGAAAACTAACAGAGAATGTACTCGCCTGATACCCTGAGCAACTGAAGTGTATAGATGTCTGAACTGGAGTCACAGAGTCCTGTTTAGAGTAATACAGGTTACACAGTGTTCAATATTGAATAATTGAATTATACAATGCAATGTACATGATTCTAGGTTATTCTAGGTCAAGGTCAACTCTAAGTCAACTCTGGTCAACCTTTCGTCAAACTAAGAGTCAATGTCAACTATCTAAAGTATACTAACTCGTGATCCTATTCATTGGCTAATATCCACTAGGATACTTAGGATACCAATACACTATAATATATATATATATATATATATATATATATATATATATATATATATATATATAACGAATCCTAATATCCTTATACATGTATCAATAAGCTTATAGCCCAAACATCTATAACATATCTATATATATATATATATATATGCATCTCATAGCCCATAAGGGCATGCAAACCTCTTAACCATATACCTTAACCCACATATATACATATAACATATCCTAGGCATGAATCCCTCTATGCAAATCCACATACACAAACCTATCTATCAAATATATAACACATGAGTGTAACAAACATATAGAGTATGCAAATATATATAGATATCAATACATAATCTCAAGCCTATAAATCTGGACTTAACTGAGATGCAGTGTAGTGCCCCGTCCCAACATCGTGCCCCGTTCTTCGTCCACGGGGTACGCGAGAAAGGAAAATGTTGCCATCGATTCGGTCGGGACCGATAGGTCGGGATCGATCGAATCGGTCGAACGGGAACGGTTGAATTAAGATCCATTCCCCGTTATGGAATGGTTTCTTCGGAACCAAGTCCCATATTCAATGGGTTGTGCCTCAAGGATTGACTCTGCGACTGAGTCGGGAGAGACCTCCGGTTGCTCTGTTTTTCACGCCGCTTGCGTTGATTTTGACTTTCGTTTTTTGAATGCATTTTAGTGAACGTTTTCGACGGTTTTCATGGCTTGCATTTCGAACTCGTATTTCCTATCGAACTTCTTGCATAATACAGTATTCTAATCGGTTGTTTGTGCAATTTAAGGTAATCGCATAGGCGACGTCTAGTGCAGCCAATAAGTCTCTCGCCTCAAGCAAAACTCAAGGTGAGTGGCTGACCTCCTTCGCCTCGACCCTCTATTTCAAAAATGAGAACTCGGGTAACTGTATCAAACTTGAATGATTTACTTGAAAAATACAAGTCCTATGTTCTAGAAGAGAAAAGATAAGATTTTAGAAAAGAGAGAATTATTTCAGGTCTGAAAAACCAAGTAAATGAATCGATTACATAACAAGCCCCAACGATACCCTAAAAATATACCTTGTTAACATAACACGGTCATGGAAAACTTGTCGACCAGGGCAATGGTTTCTTCGAGCGACAACCCGGGGCCACGGGACCGACTTGGCCTAGGAAGAAACATGTTATAGCCGAGCTGGGTAATAGACAATCGATAATTCGGAGACTTACATCGGAGCTCGCTACTTGCGTTGCAAGGGCCCCGTTTACCTGGCTATGTCCAGGATGGCTAGTTAATGCCAGTGACCTCCATATTATACATTTGATATAAATTGTTATCAACTAACGGGGAAAGTGATAGTAAGTTTTATGTTGTACGGTACGCTCTAGTTCACCTGGTTTATGTTTCGCCAAACTGCTTGCATGAAAATAACTAGGATGGCTAGAAAGATCACAAACAAACAAGTTACATGTTTTATCTAAATTCTTGAACCAAATGAGAGCTTGAAAACTAATTAGCCACTCGCTAGTACATGTTGATTATACTGATCCTCGCTCTCTCTACAGGTGCGATAAATTTGGAGGAGCGTGCTACATGAAAGAAGGCGACGCTCGTGTGTTTTGAAGCTTCGTTCGTGCGGTCGAAGCCTAGATCAAATCTCTTTTGAAGACTCCACTGTCGAAGACCAGAAGACAGATGGAGCGACTTTCCACTATCCCAGGTGGTTTTTGTAATGTTGGTTGTATAAAGAAATGGATGAAATGTATAGAACGGCTCTCTTATCGACGTTCATTTTGTAAAGGAGTCAGTTTGTAAAAAGCCTGCACGGTGCCTTTGTATCGAGTCTGTAAAATAATGTTCATTATCAATAAAGCTTAAGTTTCCTTCTTTATAATGTGTGTTCAATTTACTCTATGCATTCTCTTGTTGTTGTGTTTCGGATAACCTTATGACTATGCCTTGTGCGATCGCAATTTAGGTTTGCACGACATCACGCCCAGGGGACGACTATCGATTCTACGGAATTGGGGCATGACATAATGATATCAGAGCACGACTTTACGTCCTTTGGCCTTCCGTTTGAGTCTCGAACCTTTGACCTCGTGTCGATGAGATGAGTTGTTCCATACAGCAAGTTCATAATATTTTCTGAGACTAATACGAGTTGCCTTCTAAATCCCAGAGGTCCAAGTTCCATACGGAGATAGTGCTTCGAGTGACTCGAGCAGCTCAGGAGTGCAACCCTCAAACGTCCCTATGGATCCCATGGAGCGGATGATACGCATGTTGGAAGGGCAACAACGGCAGGCCGAGGCAAATCAGCATCTGAACGAACAACATCGACAGCACGTTGATGAGCACCAGAGACAAGTTACGGCACGAAAGACTCAGTTCGAGGCCCGATTCGATGTGCAGTTCAAGTTGCAGTACAAGCAGCTTAATACTCTTCAACAAATCGTCCAGTCGATTGTGGCCAACAATAATTCTTGATGACTCATGCTGCAGCCGAGCCTGCGGTCTGACCAATCCAAATCGAGCCGGAGGCGCCCGAGAATTCACCTGCGACACCAAGAAGCTCCAACTTTGAGGTGTCAAAATTCACAAAGAAGTGTCGCACTTTCTTCTACGGTACTGAAGACCCGTTCGAGCTTCTGGGCGTCGATGAGTCCAAGAAAGTTGTATGCGCTCAACTTTTACTCCGATTGAACGCGCACGACTGGTAGGCCGTATAAAAGCGAGCGATCAGACGCGATAATGAGATAGCGACAATCACTTGGGCCACCTTTCGAAAGACGTTCGAGATCGAGTACCTCCTTGCAGCCGTTCGACAAGACAAAGAAAATGAATTTATGTATTTGAGACAAGGGAACAAGATGTTGAGGCAATACGTAGCAGAATTCAATAAGTTAGCCAAATTTGCTGGAGCATTCTTGCTAACAATGGAGAGTCATGCTCGACGGTTCGAAGTGGGACTGCGACCCTCTATCTCTCCTCATGTGTCAATTTCCGAATACAAGACAATGGGTGAGTCCCTGAATCACGCCCTCCATCTTGAACGCCAATATCCTCCAGATGCTGCCGGCACTGTGCATACCTATAATCACAAATGTCCTAGCCACGCGGGAGAAAACAATGCAACCAAGCGTCCAAACAATGGGCAACAAAGCGGACATTAAGGGCGTAATCTACGGCCTTACTGTATCCGATGTCACCATGTCGGTCACACTATTAACGATTGCCAGATACCAGAGGGTGGATACTGGAACTATAGTAAAATGGGCCGCATTTGTGCTAATTTTTCGACCAGAAAGCCGAACCCAATGGCGCCCCAGGGAACCAGGGAACAAGAGTCCAGCACCTCAAGCCCATCAATCCGTATCGCAAAATGGTCAAGACCGTCGCCCCAATGCCCAGGGCCGTGTCTACACTATGACTCGAGATGAAGTTCTTACATCAGATACGGTAGTTACAGGTATACTAAACTTCAATAATGTGGCTGCTCGTGTGTTATTTGATTTAGGCACTTCGTATAGTTTTATATTGGCAGATTTTGCCGTTGAGCACAAATTCTTTATGATATTATTAGACCTCGATCTTAGTGTGAGTACCCCTTCGAGCACACCACTACTCACAAATTTAGCCTGCGGTGGCGGAATCATTGGTATTGGGGGTCAAAAAGTCGATGTTGACGTGATAGTTCTAGATATGAAGGACTATGACATCATTCTGGGAATGGATTGGCTCGGCCCTTGCAACGCCCCCCTTTGACTGCATAGGAAAGAAGGTCACCTTTTGCATACCTGGAGTGCCTGAATTCTGCTACACGTGTGGTGAAGCATCATCGATGTGTATGGTAATTTCGATAATTTTTGCTCGGAGGATGTTGCATTCAGTATGCGAAGGCTGCTTGGCGTCCATTCGAGACACGCGACTGGATGGTGCAAACATAGGTCAGGCCGGTGTTGTGGCAGAATTCCTCGACGTGTTCCCGGACGAGCTACCTGGAATGCCACCCGATCGAGAAATCGAGTTCACCATCGATACATTCTCTGACACCCGACCGATATCAAAAGTCCCATACAGAATGACCCATGCACAACTAAAAGGGCTCAAGATTCAGTTGCAAGAGTTTCTCGACAAGGGATTCATCCGTCCAAGTGTCTCGCCGTGGGGTGTGCCTATGCTATTTGTCAAAAAAAAAGAATGGATCGATGCGACTCTGCTTCAACTATCATAAATTGAATAAGGCCACCGTCCGGAACAAATACCCCCTGCCCCGCATCGACGATTTGTTTAATCAGCTCTAAGTTGTCACGGTGTTTTTGAAGATTGATCTTCGATCGGGTTATCACCAGCTCAAAGTCAAGCCAGAGGACGTGTCGAAGTCTGCCTTTCGTACTCGTTACGGCCACTACGAGTTCTTGGTGATGCCATTTGGCCTTACAAATACTCTTACCATCTTTATGTATCTAATGAATCGGGTGTTCCATCCGTTTGTCGATAAATTCATAGTAGTCTTCATAGACGACATTCTCGTCTACTCGAAGGATCAGACGCAACACGCAAAACATCTGCGGACTGTACTCCAGACCCTCCGAGAAAATTAGTTGTATGCGAAGAGGAGCAAATACAAATTCTGGCTAAATAGTATCTCATTTCTCGTGCACATCATCTCCACTACGGGCATTTCAGTCGATCCGAAGAAAGTTGAGACAGTTGTTGATTGAAAACGGCCCACATCAGTTAGCAAAATTTGAAGCTTTCTAGGCTTGGCGGGATACTACCGACGCTTCGTGAAGGACTTCACGAAGATTGCATCGCCGTTGACTCACCTCACCCAAAAAGGAGTCGCATTCAAGTGGTCAAACGATTGTGAAGCTTCCTTCCAGGAGCTCAAATAATGGCTCATTTCGGCCCCGATACTTGCTCTTCCTGAAGGGACTGAGAGATTTAAAATCTTCAACGATGCTTCTGGCTAGGGCTTGGGGTGTGTTCTCATACAGCAGGATAAGGTGATATCTTTTGCTTCCCGGTAGTTGAAGCAGCACGAGAAGAACTATACTACGCATGACCTAGAGCTAGCGACGATTGTGTTCGCGTTGAAGATATGGCATCACTATCTTTATGGCATGGCGTGCAGGATTTATACGGACCAGAAAAGCCTCAAGTATCTTTTCACTCAGAAGGAACTGAATTTGTGACAGAGACGATGGCTTGAACTTATTAAAGACTACGACTTATCAATCAACTACAAGCCGGGCAAAAAAAATATTGTAGCGGATGCGCTTAGCCGGAAGTACTTAGCTTCGTTATGCATCAACAGTCGACTGCTGCGTGACTTGGAAGGAATGGGCATTGAACTCCAAGTTCGTTTTAGAGACGTGAAATTGGCACAACTGCCGCTGGTACCGAGCCTATTGGAGAGAATCAAGTTTGCTCAGAAGGACGACCCGTACCTGGAGAAGATGCGAAAGCTGATATCGACAGGGAAATCGTCTGACTTTGCAGAGGACGTGTCGGAAGTATTGTGAGTAAAGGGTCGGCTATCCGTTCCGGAAGACGCAGAACTTAGAAAGGAGATAATATCGGAGGCATATTATGCAAAATATTCCTTGCATCCTGGTAGCACCAAGATTTATAAGGACCTTCGTGTTGTCTTTTGGTGGCACGACATGAAGAGGGACGTAGCTCTCTTCGTGTCGAAGTATATGGCCTATCAGCAAGTTAAAGCCGAGCACCAGTAATCGGGCGGGGAGATGCAGAACCTTGCCATTCTAGAGTGAAAGTGGGATCATGTCACTATGGACTTTGTTGTTGGCTTGCCGAGGATGCCGCGGGGAAACGACACCATCTGGGTTATCGTCGATTGACTAACTAAGTCAACGCACTTCATAGCCGTTAAAGTTACTTGGAGCATCGACCGTCTTGCTCAGATATACCTTGATGAAATAGTTTGGCTGCACGGGGTCCTAGTATCTATCGTCTCGGATCGGGATGGACGGTTCATGGCACGCTTCTGGGGTAGCCTTCATTCAGTATTGGCGACCAAGTTGAAGTTTAGCTCAGCTTATCATACTCAGACTAACGGCCAAACAGAACGGGTGAACCAGGTTCTCGAGGACATGTTACGACTCTGTACGATCGACTTGAAGTCAAGCTGGGACGTTCACCTACCGTTGGCCGAATTTTCATATAATAACAACTATCAGTCCATCATCCAACTCGTACCGTATGAAGCTTTGTACGACTGGAAGTGCAGATCGCCTATTTGCTAGGATAAAGTCGGGGAGCGGCAGATACTCGACCTGGAACTGGTGGAGTAGACTGTACAGAAGGTCAAGTTGATACGGGAGAGATTGAAGATAGCACAGAGTCGACAAAAGAGCTATGCCGACACACACCGATGCCCCCTCAAGTTCTCTGAAGGCGACCATGTATTCATGAAAGTAATGCCCATGCATGGAGTTACCAGATTCGACGCGAAAGAGAAGTTGAGCCCAAGACTTGTTGGTCCATTCAAAATATTGAGGCGAGTCACCCCAGTAGCTTACCAAATTGCCTTGCCGCCTGCATTGTCAGAGGTACACAACGTCTTTCATATCTCACAATTGCGAAAGTACGTGTACGATCCGAGCCATGTGGTATATTTGGGTCAACTTGATCTAAAGGCAGACTTGTCATGTGTCGAAGAGCCTGTGCAAGTCTTGAAGCACAAAGATAAACTTCTCTGCAATCGTACCGTTCCTCTCGTCCGCGTCCTCTGGAGAAACCATTCGGTCGAGGAGTCGACATGGGAGCTTGAATCAGAAATGAAGGAGAAATTTCCTTCATTATTCTCGTAGAGGTAGGTTCTATTCTTAAGTTTCAAGGATGAAACTTTCTTAGTTGGTTATGGTGTAGTGCCCCGTCCCTACATCGTACCCCATTCTCCGTCCATGGGGTATATGAGAAAGGAACACTGTTGCCATCGATTCGGTCGGGACCGATAGGTCAGGATCGATCGAATCGGTCGAACGGGAACGGTTGAATTAAGATCCATTCCCCATTATGGAATGGCTTCTTCGGAACCAAGTCCCATATTCAACGGATTGTGCCTCAAGGATTGAGTCTACGGCTGAGTCGGAAGAGACCTTCCGTTGCTCTTTTTTTTTCACGCCGCTTGCATTGGTTTTGACTTTGGTTTTTTTGAATGCATTTTCGTGAATGTTTTTGATGGTTTTCATGGCTTGCATTTCGAACTCACATTTCCTATTGAACTTCTTGCATAATACAGTGTTCTAATCGGTTGCTTGTACGATTTCAGGTAATCGCGTAGGCGACGTCTAGCGCGGCCAACAAGTCTCTCACCTCAAGCAAAACTTAAGGTGAGTGGCTGACCTCCTTCGCCTCGACCCTCTTTTTCAAAAATGAGAACTCGGGTAACTGTATCAAACTTGAATGATTCACTTGAAAAATACAAGTCCTATGTTCTAGAAGAGAAAAGATAAGATTTTAGAAAAGAGAGAGAATTATTTCAGGTCTGAAAAACCAAGTAAAAGAATCTATTACATAACAAGTCCCAACGATACCCCAAGAATATACCTTGTTAACATAACACGGTCATATACAACTTGTCGACAAGGGCGATAACTTCTTCCAGCGGCAACCCGGGGCTACGGGACCGACTCGGCCTAGGAAGAAACAAGTTATAGTCGAGCTGGGTAATAGGCAATCGGTAATTCGGGGACTTGCATCGGAGCTTGCTACTTGCATTGCAAGGGCCCCGTTTACCAGGCTATGTCCAGGATGACTAGTTAATGCCAGTGACCTCCATATTATACATTTGATATAAATTGTTATCAACTAACAGGGAAAGTGATCGTAAGTTTTATGTTGCATGGCGCACTCTGCCGAGGGAGATTTCTAGCATAGTTCACCTGGTTTATGTTTCGCCACACTGCTTGAATAAAAATAACTAGGATGGCTAGAAAGATCACAAACAAACAAGTTACATGTTTTATCTAAATTCTTGAACCAAATGAGAGCTTGAAAACTAAATAGCCACTCGCCAGTACACGTTGATTGTACTGATCCTCGCTCTCTCCACAGGTGCGATAAATTGGAAGGAGCGTGCTACGTGAAACAAGGCGACGCTCATTTGTTTTGAAACTTCGTTCGTGCGGTCGAAGCTTAGATCAAATCTCTTTTAAAGACTCTGCTGTCGAAGACCAGAAGACAGATAGAGCGACTCCCCACTATCCCAGGTGGATTTTGTAATGCTGGTTGTATAAAGAAATGGATGAAATGTATGGAATGACTATCTCATTGACGTTCATTTTGTAATGGAGTTAGTTTGTAAAAAGCCCGTGCGACACCTTTGTATCGAGTCTGCAAAAATGATGTTCATTATCAATAAAGCTTAAGTTTTCTTCTTTATTATGTGTGTTCAATTTACTCTGCACATTGTCTTGTTGTTGTGTTTCGGATAACCTTATGACTATGCCTTGTGCGATCGCAATTTAGGTTCGCACGGCATCACGCCCGGGGGATGACTATCGATTCTACGAAATCGGGGCGTGACATACATGATGCTAATAGACAGGGCATTCAATACAGTGGCTATAGAAATGTATATGCAGTAAATGCATTACAGTATATATGAGGAAGGGGTAATATGTAGGGCCTCAAATGAATGTGTGATTGGGCTCAATGATTGAACTAAAGGTGAACAAGAATGTGGCACGTCGAGCTAGGTAATAAGGGAATGAACCTTACTAGGCCATCAAGGGTTGAACAAGGATAGGGATTATGCATCTAGGTGTTCCACATCTAACCATCAATAGTAGGGTCTGAACCTAGATCACTAAACCCAGGCAAAAGTAGGACTGAACTCAAATGGGCTAGACTAAGCATGGTTAACAAACTAATGTAGGACAGACACTACATACTTAATGTCTCAAAAAAAATCCTATTCCCTTCATTACCTATCCACAAACTCCTCCCTTTTCGAACTCTAATGTTCACACACAACTCATATACCAATATCACTTATACCCCTACCTGAAATCCCACACTATGGTATCTAATACTCTCATTCAGATTAAATGCAGGCAAAAAGTGTGTTAAGCTTAACCCATGAGGAATTGAACCATGTATCTCAAAATGATACAAAATGCAAACAAGGATTTATGTAGGTATAAGACTAAACAAGACTGATACAACATAGAGAATGAACAATCAAACAAAATACTGATGCACATGGCAAAATAAGACTGAGTATTAAATAGGATTTGGGACTGGACATGTTTGAATATTGGGTTGATACCTAAAATTGATTTACCACAATCCTACACTAGTTAACTGAGTCATTTAATGAAATGGGACAATGAGAAATTAGGCTGCATAAGGAGGAATTGACTCGCCTAATCATATAGAAAGGATGGGCAGAGTGTGGAGATGGATACATCAATGTACAGTACATATATATGATATCCCAAGGCTGTGAACTAGAGGCTACTTGATGTCCAAACATAGACAGATACAAAATGGGCAGATGCATGTGTGCAAGACAGATTAATTTGGATGCAGTAAAGCAAAGTTATGAAATAATATGCAGGGAATTATAGTACAGGGCAAGTGCTATGGTCTATTGCAGAGCATATCATGCTCTGATACTGGTATGTATAAGATAATGCAAGGTGATATATGAAGATGTAGAGTAATAGGTATGTGTCCAGGTAATGTATGAATGAAGTCATGAGTGCAATGAGATTATGCAGTGAAATGCAATTGGGAATGTGTAGTGAAGGTAAATGAGTGTCCAAGTGTCAAGTGAATGAAATACAGGTAAGTTAAGTGATTAAGTGTCAAGTGTAGTGATATATCAGACATGTATGTGTGTGGCAGAGCAATGTAGTGTACAAGCATGTATCCAATGAAGTGCAGACAGAGCAAAGTGTGTGTCAAACATGCGTGTGCAACAGTAAAATTAATGTCCAGAGCAAAGCCAAGTGTAGAAGTGGTGTCAAGTGTCCAGAGCAAAGTGCAGTGGTCTATGTAGTGTCCAATGCAACAAAGGATGTGTGTACAACAATCGACTACTCAGAACTGGATCTGTGGGTCAAACCACAGATCGATCTTGCCATGGATTGAAACCACAAGACACAGACCCTTTGTCAGCCATTGCCCCTACCCAAATCAGTAGCTAGGTTAAGAAATCATGGTGTGTCGAATGAGCACGAGGCCTATAGTAGCAGGAGATGCTACTGTGCACAGAGCATGTCTGGCCACGTGTTCCCGTGTCCAAATAACCATATCAAACCACATCAAAATCAACTCAGTCAAACACCATTGCAATCCACATTATATTAGCTACCCAAAAATGTAATTACATCAAAAATTGGTGATCAAAACTTGCTATGGGGCATTTCATCGAACACTTGATATACCTATTCGATACTCCTCTGATACGCACCTCAAATGTACTCTAACTAGAATCAAATCATTCCTAGGGCTAGGGGGATCCTAAATGGAAGCATCTACAACAAGAAATCTAGAATTTAATAGGTTTAGAGGCTCTTACCAATTGGGAGTTAGAATCCAACACTATAAGAAAAATGATGTTTCTTGACGGTTTATTTCTCGATGGTCGTAAAAAACCGTCGTGAAAATGGATTATCTTGACGCTTTTAGCCTTACGTCAAGAAATTACCCTTTTTTAGTATTATTGACAGTTTTCAAGTAAGCGTCAAGTAAACCTATATTATTATTGATGATTTTAGAGGAACCGTCAATTAAATCTTTATTTTTATTGACAGTTTTTTCGTAAGCGTCATGTGTTGTAACGCAATAAATTTCCCGCGTGTATTTTTGCATGCCATTTTGGTAATTTTGATATAACTCTCTTTTCTTATATCCCCGAGCCCTAGTCCTACCCCCAGCCCCTCTTCATTCTCAGCCCTATTCCTTCGCACACACTAATTTATTCTCCAGATCTTCACCCAAAGAGCAAAATTTCAAATCCAAGCCATCCCTACTTCTCACCCCCGAATTCCTCCTCCTCTTCCTCATACTCGTCTCCTCCTCCTCTACCTAAACCCTAACCCCAACTCTCAAACCGTAACCCCTAAAGGTGTCGGCCGCCTGAGGTGGACCGACCTGGTTTCCTCGGCCTCCATAGCCGGTTTCGGCTATTGTGGGCCCCACCGGGCTTCGGCGTATGGAAGCTCTGGTTCACATTCACGGCCCTGTCGGCGTTCTCGGTGCCGTAAGCTCTGCTCGAGCTTCCGGTCCAAGGGAACCGACGAGTCGGAGAGTCAGGATCAGAATCTCCGGCTGGCTGTGGATTATGCTTCGGGGTCAATTTCGATGTCAGCGTCGGTGGATGGAGAGGGCTTAAGCTTCAAGTGGGTGAGAAAAATCTGTACTATTCTTTCCCTAATGTTTTTACAGTTTGTTATTTCTATGAATAGAGCAAGAAGTTCAATTATTCAGAAGAAGAGTATTTAAAGACTTAGAATCATAACTTTAGTTTTTCATAAAGCCTTCTATTTTGTGTCATTTTCTGCAGACATTCAAACTAGAACACCACTGATACGTAAAATTTTTACTTCAAAGCATGCCTCTCTATTTTTCATGCATTCTTATTTGAAAAACTAAAGGTGTCAATTATCTATATTTTATAAAGCGCTTATATTGTATGTTTTGATTTAAAAATAAGAATACCAAACATCGTCTTCAATATGAGGTTTTGTTGCTTTAATTACTTGTTTTGAATAAATTTTTAGTTTTTGCCTCAAAAGATTCTTATCTGTGAATTCTCTTGTAATTATATGTGAACATTTGGATTGGCTTTCAGCTTCACTGTGAGAGAAACTACTCATGTTGATCTTGTTTCTCTCATCTCATGTTAGATTTTGTGACAGGCTTGCAGGTGCAGCATTTCTTGGCCCAGTTGCCAACTACTGGTGGCCTGGTTATCCTGCCAATATATCGAAAGAAGCTTACAACCTGCAACTTGTGCCAGACCAATGGGCAGTTAGAGTTTCTCACTATGCTCCTTGGTTGACATATTGGTAGAACACCCAAAAATGGTTTCCCTCTTCAAGCGTCACAGTCAACCGTCTTGAAATCTTTCCTGCTACTGACATAAAGGTTTTACATAAGTTTGATGATACCGCCCGTCCCTATATGGTATGATTTTCTTCTCACGTATCTCAGTAGAAATTATATCCTTAGTTCACGACACCAGGAAAAGTAATGAAATAGATCTAGATATTCTTTTTATCGGAGTTGAGGAAGATTTTAGCATGAATGTCGAGATGATTCCTACTGTTAGCTTGCTTAGAGAAGAATTTCCTTTCCTTTTCTTTTTTGGCTCTATTTTGGTATACGATGCTATCAACATCTCCGGCCAATCAACACATAAGAAATACTCTATGCCTAGTTAATTGTCAGTTTTCTACTAGTTTACTCTACTCACTCGTTTTTTCTAGTTTTTCTTCAATTTCTTACAAGTTTTGGCATCACCCAGGAAAAATTATTGCATCAAGAAGAGTTTGATTCCCTCCATCGTGACATGATAGTTGGCTGTGGGACATGGGATTTCGACCCCATGGATCTTGACAACCCCTTTCTAGATGGCAATGGTTCTATGCATCTATGGCACGGTGCTGAAGACCCGATCGTGCCCGTGTCCTGTCAGGATATATAAGCCGGAAGCTTGGGGTTACATATAGCAACAATTTTATGATAGTTGGCTATGATGCTTGAAGTGAGTTACATCAAAATTGAAGACAGTTATATCAAAAATATATGTAGCCCCAAGTGCTGAATTTTGAAATGGTCGCTATATGTAACCCCAAGTGCTAAATTTTGATATATGTAGCCCGTTGGTGGATGCTATGAAATTATTTGATGCTTCCTGAGAACGACTCTGATCACATGCAGGCCAGTAGCAGCCCCTGACTGTGTTTTAGTTAGTTTGCACCTCATAAATTTTGCTCCAATCTTTCCTTTTTTCTTCTTCTCACATTTCTTTCATCTTTGCTATGATACCCAACTTTTGTATTCTTATACTATTGGCCATGAAGGAAGCACATGCTTTCTCCACTTGGTCATACTCAAAAGCTCTTGTGACTTTCTTATGCTCCCTCAGCCTTCTTGATTGACACCACTTCCTCCACTCCTTTCCCTCCAACAATGCCTTTGAACAGTAAGTCAGGAATCTCTTCCCACATGAACTTTCACCATCATCACAGGACTCTCTATAACCCACACACACACGCACACCCAGATGATCACAAGGACTGGAGTCCCCATAATTATAGTTTTGTAATTGAATTTATGGATTCATGCACATATCTGTCAGCAATTTTTTTTTAATTATTTGTTGAACATGACTAGAGAGAAACAAAAAAATCCGAAAAGAATTGAGAAAAGTTCTTATGAACTATTGTCACTCATTTAACCTGACATCAACATACCTTGTATTATTACTAAATTCCTAGTTAAGATAGCTATAGTTAGATAGAGTTGTTTCTATATGGCAGAAGATAGTTATCGCCAGATAGAGACATATAAGTTGTGTGACCATTTTAATATTAATTAACGATCATGATGGAGAGTCAAAGTCTCAAAGTATTATAAATTGACTGACAGTTTACTGATATACTAAAGATACAAGTGACTTGGTTAAGATGAAACCATTTAATTTTGAATGCGTTTTGTGATACTAGCAAACTGAAGAAACATCTGATATAATCGTCAAATTTATGTGTTTTTTTCATTATTTTCTATGGATTCTTGACTTGGGTTCTGATGGTTCATGCTTAGATTTTCTTGTCTGGTTTGCCAATAAGTTCGAGTCTTTAATTTGTATGAATAACTTGATTTGAGTAACCATTAATATTGGATTAGTTTGAATGTGAGATATTACTGTGTGTGATACTTTTGATAGCCGGTACTACTTTCTTTCCTTATTTCACATTTGGGTGCATATTTAGTTGGTAGAAGTGCAAAAAAATTATTACTTGTATTGACAATGTTGTTTATCAGTCTTACGCATAATGCAGTCATTTCAGGTTACAGAATAGGCATTGAAGATGGCTGTAATACACAAACCCCATACCTTTACATGATTGATAATTTAGCAAGCCTTCAGATTCTTTACATGATTGATACATGTTTGTGTTATAGTTTCAGTATGGCTAGCCTTTAGATTCTTGTCAAGTGATTCAAATTGTCCCGAGTTCTTGTGTATATAGCAATAAAGTCAAACTGTATTGACAATTCTTTAATAGTGAGTTGAATATATATATATATATATATATATATATATATATATATATATATATATATTTTTTTTTTTTTTTCTTTTATATATATATATATATATATATATATATATATGAACATATAGGAAAGTATATTGATAATTTGTGTTCATGTTCTTTCAGGAACTTGCTGAAAAATGAAGGTGCATGCATGCTGCGAATAGGGGAATGCTGTGGATATGGGAAGGATGTGCTCCGATCTGGTTTGCTGCTTTTTTGGTTTCATTTTGTATAGTTGGATTATGTTTTATGGTGACAAGTGATGGATGTTTATGGTTTAGATGTTTAAGTGGTATGGAAACAACATATGTGGAATATGTGTACTTCGTTGTAAATTTGATTATGTTGTGGTTGGACAAGTGAAGAATACATGTGGTGGGATATGTATTGAAAGTTTTTGTTGTATGAACAATACAGTTTGTTAATATGAAATTTGAGTTTTATAGTAATTTGATGTGTGTAGCTTCTGGATTGATATTATGTGTGTTTGATTAATATTATATATAATTCTTGATAGAATTTTGGCAAGCCTCTCTTGACGGTACTTTGAATAGCTTCTCTTGATGGTTGTCAAACATCAATTTTAATTCAAATCATGCTGCATAATAGCATGTGAATAAATTCTTTTCTTGACGACTAATAACCATCATCTAGGCCGGAGTCAAGAAAGGTATTTGCCTACATTGACGGTTTCTAAAAATTTCTATCTTGACGGCTAAAAACAGTCAAGAAAAGTACTTATATGACAGCCAAAAACCGTCAAGAAAAGTCCTTCCAGCGACCGTCAAGAAAGGAGGGCCCTTTTCTTGACTCCGGCCCACTTGACGGATCCGCAACCGTCAAGATACTCATTTCTTGATGGGGAATCACCGTCAAGAAAAGCCCTTATTCTTGTAGTGCCAATAAAAATCCTTAGGAATAGATCTCCCACCAAGCTCCAATTACCAAATTGCTCCAAATCATTCCTAGCTAGCCAATAAAGGCTTCCTCTCTCCAAGAGGAAGGGAATGCAATTGGTTTGGAAGAATTTGGAGTTGATTTGACGAAAGAAGGCAATTTAGGGAAGAACACAAATTAGGGTTAGGGTTTCGATGTAAGAAATAAGAAAGGGGGCTAATAATGATCTATATAGGGGAGGAAAACCCTACGTGGCCGAGCATGGGTCATGGGCTAGGGTTGGGTCAAGTTGCAATGGCCCAAAGGCCTTTCTAAGTTGTAAAAATCTAGCCCCCCTTGCTAAAGGCCCAAACTAGCACATTGTTTCTATTCTTTAATTAGATTCTAAGTAATTTCTAGCTATATTAGAGTCTAATTACTAATCTAAGTTCATTAGCTAAGTCTCCACGGTCATGGTTAGTCTCTAGGCAAAGTGGTTCTAAGGTTTCACTAGCTAATGACACAATCATAATACATCAAATTAAAAAATAATAAAATAATAAAAAATTCACCAATTTATCTCAAACATGATTTAAATCTATTATTTAATAACTAACATGATCAATTTTACAAAAGTTCAAAATTATCCTTATTTTAGAAAAGTGGTGGTTACAATCCTTCCCCTAGAGAAATTTCGTTCTCGAAAGTTAGGTTGGTCGTACTCCTCTTAGGGTCATGGCCCCAACAATCATGGTCTAAGAAACATTATCTAAATCATACTAAACACAAGGCAATCACAAGGTATCAAAACACACAAGGAAGTGTAGGGTGCATCAAATCATCTCAAAAGACATGCTAGGGTCTAGGTCAAGTATGCACCTCCAACTAGGTCTGGTGACTGGAACTCCCTCCTGAAGGCGGGGTCTCGACTAGGGCAGGTTTAGTAGGACAATCTTGTATCACATGTGTAGCTGACCCACAGAACAAGCACAATTTCCTCCTCTTCCTACGGTTGTCCCAAACATGCCCAAGCTTCCTAAAGTAAGCACAAGTAGGCACTCGCTTAACTGGCCTCTGCTGGACAGGAATCTGAACTGGAAAGGATGGCTTAGGCTGAA